>JAGDYQ010000099.1:2446099-2618797 GCA_021962125.1 Bulinus truncatus
TTTATTCACTAAATAAGTAGTACACTAAATAAGTTGTATACTGGAACAGTAAAACGAATGCCAGAGCCGCACTTAAGCAGCCAAGGAGCCACATGCGGCTCCGAGCCGCACTTTGCCGACCAACTGGCTACGGTGTTTGTTTGTTTGTTTTCCTGACTATAAAATCAGTCAGTGAGTATAGAAATCTTGTACATAATATTCAGTTTAGTTCTGTTGTAGTGGTAAAGATGTCTATGTATATATTATGTATGTATTATGTTGTATTATGTATGTGTATATCCATTTTTTGTACACTGGGAAGGGCACGTATGGTTATATATGAAAGTCAGTATGTTTGTAGACTTCTTGCAGAACAGTTTATACAATGCTCAGTGGTGTGTAACATATCAGAAAAAACTCTTACTTTGGGAATCTCATACAAAATAATGTAGCAATAGCTTTTTCCAAATGCCACTAAACACCCGTTCAAGAAGAAACTACACCTTCACCCCAATCATATTCAATTTCAATTGTCTATTCCTTCAAAAATGAACCCAACGATCTCCTAATTCAACCCCCTATATTCTCGTGGATAATTCAGATTCTAGTCTCTGCATGATCGTAGAGACTCTTCAATTTCCTGCATGATATCCCAGAGTGATTCTCCGAATACTTTCCATCAAGAGTTATATTCTAATTTGTGAAAAGTTTGAATAAAATTGTTCACTCGGCTTCATGACTTTACAGTCATAAAGCAACAATAGGCGACATGTGCAGTCAGCTGACTACAATAGGCGACATGTGCAGTCAGCTGGACTACAATAGGGCGACATGTGCGGTCAGTTGACTACAATGAAAGTACACAATATCAAAATGACAACATGACCCAAGATTACCAAATTAGGATCATGTGTCGTGTTCTTGTTTAATTTAGTGTTTACGACAACAGTTGGTTCTGTCCATCTCAGTGAATGACTCCAGACTCTAAATGACCAAACTTTAGTGTTTTTATTATTTTTCTCAAAGCCTACAAAAAATAATTGGCGTGTTTACAACTGTTTGGTGACATTTGTGATGAATTGGATTTGCCACCTGTTTGATTACGTTTTCCATGGCAAGGCGACCTGGGCGTAAAAATGAAAAATGCTCTTGTTTGTATGATAATGTCTTGTTATTACTTCGAAGTACTCTGCCGATTTCATATATTTGATTGATTTATATACTTCATTCTGATTTGAATGGCTGGTTAGTCTATTTAGTTTCTCTTTGCTGTTCTGCGTAATAATAGCGGGTGTGGGTTCTGGTGTTAAATCGAAAGTAAAGAATTAATACAACAGTATGCTAGTTTAAAATCGCCAAACGTAAACAATAGTAATAAAAATCATGGTGTCCGGATCTGTCCGAAACCAAAAATAACTCCAGTCACTTATCAAATCAAGGGGATATAACTCTATGCAAAGTTGCCTTGCGGGTATCGCTAGTAGAAACATAATTCTAGTTCATTGTTGGTTGATTTCTATCCTCCCCGTCCTTCTGTTCTATGACCTGTACACACTCTATCGTCAAGTGTTCTATGACCCACACATCCCATCGTCAAGTGTCTCATGACCCATACACACCCCATCGTCAGCGTTTTATGACTACCATGTTAAACCTTCTCATGAGCTAACACTAACATACCTTTTTATTCTGACTCAACAGGTTCCATCCTTCTATACCAACTTGTCCAGTTCATCTTACGCCACCACCTCGGGTCACCGACTATGTCCACACAACTTACACCTTTGAACACATACTATCCACCTACTTACCAGTACGACGTTGCCCTGATCTCAGCCTGCGAATACAAGTAAGTACCAGGTCAAATATAAGTGGGGCAAGTACCAAGTCAAATAGAAGTAAGTACCAGGTCAAATAGAATTGGCACAAGGTCTAATAGGCGCAGATACCAGGTCAAATAGAAGCAAATACTGAGCAAGAAGTAAGTGCATGAGGGTCAAATACAAAGGGGGTACCAGGTCAAATAGAAGTAAATACTGAGCAAATATGTAGAAAGCAAGTACCAGGTCAATACGCGCTACCAGGTCAAATACAAGTAAGTACCAGGTCAAATAGAAGCAATACCGGAGCAACATAAGTGAAAAATTAGGTCAAATAGAAGTAATACCGGAAAGTGAATACAAGTAAGTACTAGTTCAAATAGAAGTAAGTACCAGGTCAAATAGAAGTGAATTCTTCCAGGAGCAAATACAAGTAAGTACGAGGTCAAATAGAAGCGGTACTAGAGCAAATACAAGTAAGTACCAGGTCAACAGAAGTAAATACCGGAGTAAATATATTGGCGGTACCAGGTCAAATAGAAGTAAATACCGGAGCAAATACAAGTAAGTACCAGGTCAAATAGAAGTAAATACCGGAGCAAATACAAGCAAGTACCAGGTCAAATAGCGGTAAACTATGGGTCAAATAGAAGCAAATACCGGAGCTAAATGCTTGCAGTACCAGGTCAAATAGAAGCGGTACCAGGTCAAATAGAAGTAAATTCCGGAGCAAATAGCAAGTAAGTACTAGGTCTAATACAAGGGCAAATTGCGTCATATACAAGTAAGTACCAGGTCAAATAGAAGTGGTAATTAGGTCAAATAGAAGTAAGTACTGTTAAATACAAGGCAGTACTAGGTCGAATTTAATTAAGTACTAAATCAAAACAAAATGCTAATACTTAATCTAATATAAGTGAGTACCTGTTGAATACAAGTGAGTACCTGGTTGAATACAAGTGAGTACCTGGTTGAATACGTATTTAGTACTTGGTTGGAATATGAGTAATTGGTCGAATACAAGTGAGTACCAAATTAGAATATAAATGAGAAATTGGTTCAACATTATAATATTTGTTAGTTCAATATTATAATATTTGTTAAGTTAAATATTACAATATTTTAGTTGTTCAATATTATAATATTCATTAAGTTCAATATTATAATATTTTGTTAAATTCAATATTATAATATTTGTTTTTGTTCTAATATTATAATATTGCTAAGTTAATCATGATATAATATTTGTTAAGTTCAATATTATAATATGATTGTTTATGTTCAATGATTTTGTCTCAGTATAAGAGTGGGGATAAAAATGTGGAATCTACCATTCAACTCAGTTAAATTTAAAATATAAACAAAAACAAGACTATAATTAAATAGTACATTTTTCGCCGTACAGATAACCACGACAAGTGTCAACCTGACGACAGCCTATCATCATTGAGATATAAATGACGTGACCACCCAATATAAGTTAGTTTATCAAAAGAGATCAGCTACGTCAACACAACAATCCGGTCTCGGTCACAAGATTCGCTGTAGTTGTTAAAAAATGATCAAGCATCATATCACACCCTTAAATATGCGGTTCTGATGGAATCTATTATTCATTGACTCAGCTAGATGAAGAACAAAGGTATGGGTGAGGATAGATGATACACGTGGATTGGAATCCAAAATATCCAATCCCGGGTATGTGTTACAAGAAAAGAAATGATAACTTCATACAAATGAACTTCGGCGTTGTAATTTGCATCTATGGTGAACCATGTTATAGTCATACATTGATTTTTCCGACCCAAGATATTTTTTTGTTTGAATCAATAGAATTATAGAACCGTGGGAAGCAATAACATTTTATTACTTTTTTAATTAATATTCGCATAAATGTTTGCTCGTTTTTTCGGCTTTTGCAAGTTATACACGGGCCATCGATAAAGGAAAGCGATACGCTAGGACTTAGCTATCGGGGTGGGCGCAAGTGATATATACACGTCATCAAAGAAGGGAAAAAAATAGATATATATTGACGGCTATTTGTAGCAAAGTGATATACACACGGCCATCGGGGCAGGCAAGTCATATGCGACGCAAATATCGGCAGCAAGCATATAGCACACGTGTGCCATTTGCAGGCGCATGATATACACGGCCACTCAAATAGCGGGCGTGTGATATACACGGGCCATCGGGGCATGTGTGCAAGTGACAGTATACATGCATATCAATATAAGTGATATACACGGGCCATCGGGCAGCAAGATATATACGACAAGTTATCGTAAGATGAAGGCAGAATTTATCTGTTTCTACAACTTCTGGCATTTGAAGGGACGCCAGTGGAGAATAACCGCCCAGCCGCTTTTACTTCAATCTAAGTCAGGTAAATTCATTTAAAGCCGTGGGCTTAGGACGACATTTGAAAACAAATTTCACCTGGAAAACTTCATGGCCTCCTTGAAGATCTGAACCCAGGACTCTAGGTTGATGAGTCCTTGTATCATGGTCGCATACCATGTTCATAGTTGATTTTAAACCAAGATAGATGAATTCATAGACGACGATACCTTGGGTCTGCCCACTGATTTCATATGCATGTATCGACTACTCTATTACATTAGATTCGCAAAAGTCACGTGACAGGAGCGTTTCGAAGCTCCAAGTATATCCAAAGTTTTGGGAATCGCCTTTTGATATTAGAGAAAAATTGTGAAGGTGTGGGAGGGAGCTAGACTGAAGTGGTTCACAAACTGTTGTCTGCAAAGAAATTGGTAATATGGGAAAGGTTATAGGTACGCAGCCATTTATAATTGTTGTTTAAATCAACCAAGAGTTTGAAGAAGGCTGCCAGTTTTACTAAGCACTGCACCTAATAATGCCAACATGATCCTATTATGCTAATCATGACCCATTATTCACATCCTATTATGAAAATATAAATCTATTCTGTTAACTCACGTTCCATGTTGGGAGACACAAGAATACTTTCACACTCCTGGATATAATGTGATAGTAGCTGGTACTAAGGCCACAAGTGAGTACCTGGTTGAATACGTTGCATAACTCGAGTACCTGGCTGAATACCGGGTGAGATAATCGCATGACTTTGTTATAACATTTTATAAGTCTGAGAGGTCTCGGTCAGTTAATAATGGTCAGTGATATGTGTCACATTGAAGATATAGGAAAACAACTGCGGACTTATTAAAGAAAATAAACAGGAACATTAACAATTACAATTTTACAAAGTATGATGTTCTCTAGATTATCATCTGCAAGAATTAATTTCTTGTCAAATCTTGGCTTATGTAAATCTCAATAGTATAATTTTGGTGCTACCATAGAATACTGCTGAGCTCCCCATATATAATTTCCTATAAACGTGATACCAGAATTATGTTTGCAATTTAACATTCCACCATTGTATAATGTACCTTACCATACATGTTGGTGTTGTTTGTCTACAGCCATACTGTGATAGCACACAACATAAGGTTACATAATTAGACTTTTATATGATTGTAATAATGGGTATGTATGAGCAACTACAGCAGCCTTCTGACGCAAGATGGTGCAATGTGGTGGAGACACAGAAAAATTAATTGATATAGCTGAATTAGTTTGAAAGGTGCTCAGTGTTCCCATAAAGTCTCATTAATTTATTGATAAATTGAGTTTATTGTCTCGGTACATTTGATATACTGGATAGTTTGTGTTGTTGTGCATAGTTTTTAGGTGACTAAAATGAACAACAAATGTTTGTGTGTTAACCTGTGTGTATATGTGCATGTGTGTGTGTGTGTGTGTAAAACTTTATTAAAATATAATAAAAGATTTTTTTAAATATTTTGTTCAGGTATTATATTTACAGAAATGATGGTGTCTTTAAAAGGCAACACTTAGCCCATCTCGATTATTTACTTATTCATATGTGCCTCGGGTCCCAATTATCTGTTTATATTTAAACATAAAGCACAGTAAACATACATAAATAAACAAACTACTGATAGTGCTGTTTGATTATGGCAATGTTTATTACAAAATAAAGGAGATTGAAGCTTGAGTGAGACAGTCGTAGGTTAGTTGAGTAAAAGTTAGTTGAGAAAGTTAGTTGAGTAAAAGTTAGTTGAGTTTGAGTTAAAAATTTAAGATAGAGAGCAGAGATGTCATGAGTAGTTCAAGTTGTTATATTTCAAGGTTAAAGAGACTTTTGTGTGTGTGTGTGTGTGTGTGTGTGTGTGTGTGTGTGTGTGTGTGTGTGATTAGAAGGTGCTCAGTTAGTGGACACTGTCACTGTGATTCATTATTAGCCGACTGTAGCCTTTGGCACCACCATCTTTTAAATTTATTCGCAAAAAAATAATAAGCAAAAACTTCCATAGTTTGGCTTATCAATTAGGTGATGATACTGAGAAAGTGCACAATTAAACATATAGAAAGAGCGTGATAATGAGAGATATTGATCATGATAGATCTCGTCAGTTATATGTCAGCTATAGAAATTATTTTCCCGAGATTTCAAGAAATGCCGTATTCTACATTTAAAACATTTGATTTCAACAATGCCCACGCATTAACAGAAAGTTGCACTGCAAAGTGTCTCACAAAGTGTCTCTACAAAGTGTCTCTGCCAATCCTCAGAGAATAGTGCATTAGTGACTAGGTTGTGACAGTTGAGGACATTTGTACCTTGTTCATACTCCATACTTTCTTTCCATCTTGATTGACAATTTTCAAATTGTTTAATTAATTTGTGAGCCAAATTTGGTTTTGTAGTTAATAATTGTTATTGTTTGGTTGTTTCTTTTGACTGAGTCTTGCCAAATGGTTGTTCCTACAGATACTGTTTGAGTTCCTTTGGTATATACGAAATGTTCTGCTGATATTAAGCTTATTCCACATGATACTGCTTGAGTTCCTACAGAAATCGTTTGAGTCCCTACAGATATTGCTTGGAGTTCCTACAGATACTGTTTTGAGTTCCTACAGATACTGTTTGGACTGATTCAATGATATCGAAAGAGAAACTTTTCTCTTTTAAAAAAACTTTACCAATGAATAGATCATTCCTATGTTTGTATCCTGCCTGTCTAAACAGATTTGATGGAAGACATCCATTTAATAATCATTAAAGATCATTTTGTATTTAAAGATCATTATTGTGATACATCTGGCTCTGGCAATATCTTGCCAATGGACATAATAATAAGGATTATTGATATATCAAAATACTTGTTGTAAATGATATAGCCATTCAGCAGCTGCCTTTTTGATTGCAGTAATTAGTGATTTAAAAAATAGACTTATTGGAATAAATCAAGCGTAGCAGAAAAAGAAGCCAATCAGTGTTACTGTTTGTGATAGACTTAAGAAAAATTCAGAACTGACTTTGTCAATGTCTTAGTTAAACTATGGTTTCAGACATTTACCTTGTCCAGAGATTTTTCCAGGATGCAGGATGGTCTAATACTGCACTACCAACAGGATGGCTACTGCACTACCACAGACGGTCTGATACTGCAACAACCAACTGGATGGTCTAATTACTTCTAAATACCAACATTAGATGGTCGATACTGCATCACTAAATCGAGCTATCTTATCACCACTCACCATCAGATGGGTCGTTACTGCACTACTGAATAGATTATTCGATACTGCACTACCAACTGACTATCTAACACGCACTACCAACATGATGGTCTGATAATGCACTACCAACAAGATGGGCTGTTACTGCATCAACTTTGATAATACACGCACCACTGTAACAGGATGGGCTGTTGCTGCACTACCACCACCTCAAGTGAGTTTGAACGGTTTTATCTGACCTACTTCATAAAATCTGACCTGCGATACATCTGTTAAAGTTGCCTTAGTAAAGCAATTCTTTCTTCTAAAATCAGTATTCATCAATGTGACACTGTGTATATATATATACATATATATGTAGCTAGCTATTGAGGCGCCCTGTGTGAGGTATTTTGGCGCTTCCACTTGTGCCCATCTATCTGAAAAGTGTGTAAATATAAAACTTTTAAATACAAATTTCTGCTATAATTCAGCTGCAGCACACCTTCGATCATTAATTTGCTCAGAAAAGAGGCCCCCACACATTTTCTTCTAAGAATTGGCCTGGAAACATCCCATTCCTATCTAACTCCTCTTGCCTCTGCTTTGATTTTATTCCACATTTTGTATCTTCTGGAATGGTTAATAAAGGCAACAAAGCTGTAGTGCTATTGGTATGTCCGTATCGTACTTCGCAATAACTTGTTGACTCAATCATTAACAATAAACTTGACCAATATCCCACGCATAGGCCTACACATAAATGCGAAACTTTATAAATGTTACTTTAGTTGCCTTAACGAGTCGAATTTTCGAGGTAAATATTTCCAGTCATTTGATAGACTTATACGTAACAAACAAAATTAATTTGTTTAAACTCTCAACATTTAAAATAATGGGGAAATGTGGGCGATAGGTTTTTTTGCCCGTGCGCCACAAAAAGATTTTTTGTTTGACCCTTGCTGAAAATGGTGCGGAATATTTTTGCAATTGATTAATTACCATTGCACTCAGCTCCGTGAAGCGTGTGAAAAATTCTACAGCAGGTACAGGCCAATAACAGAGGGGCAGGAAAAGATTTTTACTAAGTAGAGCAAACAAGCAGAGGGAGCCAGACAAAATGCGGCGGCCCCCAGACACCCCCCCCGCACGCTACGATCCTGATTGTACCGTACCAATAAATACTTAAAATAACGATCGATTGCTGTCTTATTTTACTATTTAATGTATCTGATCTGCTTTTGATGTATGATAAACAACTAGACTGATGTGAATAACGAATAAAAAATGAAACAATTACAAAAAGTTTACATCGGGTCTCTCCGTTCATTTCACACAAATGTCCGTCGGCCTTCCGTCCATCTCACCATGGTCCGCGACACCTGCTGTGGCTATCACACAATGGGATCATCTCTTCAGCAAACACGGGAAGTCTAAAACAATGACCTTTCAAACAAAGCTCATAATCAAAGAAAATAGAGGAGAAAACAAAACAATACAGCAGCCACGATTGATGTCCCTTGACCATGTCATGAAGTGACTCTGTCATTGAGTTAGTGAGGTGGATAGTTTCAACAAACGTGTATTTTCTCCTTAGCCTAAATCCGTGTTCATTGTGTGTGCATTACTCATGTTCCCACGTAACGGAGATTTTGAATCGAGTGGTTTTCGTTGTGGAATCTCGGACTTGCACATAACGAGGATATTCTGTAGATAAATTTTCATTTAGGAATATGGTGCTCTATTTACATTTATTTCAAAACTGTTGGACCTGCAATGACGTCAAATCAATTTTATGGACATAGGTTTCAGTCAAATGTGTTTTTCTCTTCTTAATAGAGTTTAAAGCTGACTAAATCAGATTAATTATTTCTTATTTATTAGCATTATAACTATTCTTCAATTGTATATAGTAAACAAATGTTTTAGCTTACTTAGATGGAATGGAGCAATATATTTTATAGACCCGGAAATAGATGTAAGTTTAAATTGGCCAATTAATTTTTCAGGCATTCTAGGTTTGCAAATAATAACACTTAACGCTTAGAAATGTGTATTCAAAATTAAAACATGGCTTAGAAAAAATGTTTTTAAAAAAATTAATCGTAATCCGGAGAAATTAAAAACAAAAAAACTGAGAATTTAGGAGAGTTCAATCTGCCAAGGGAGAGGTACATCTAACACACACCATGTCCATTGATGCCCTGCCCGTAGTATTTATCAACTACCTCCTTATGGAGCATACCCTGGGTTGCTGCTAAGCAGGCCGTTCATCAACACCAGCATCACCATATCAGCACCCCGACCCCATAACCTCTGGCCAAAGATCCCACTTTCGGGTTTTACCCTGACTGGGCCTGTCCGATAACAACTCAACCAACGACTACCTCCAGACTCCAACCCATAATTCCTGGCCGTGGATTCCTCGTCGATGACGTGACCTCAGGTATGAATTCCAACAAGAAGCAGACATTTTTAAAACAGCAGATTATTATTTTGAAATGAACATTATTCACACTTTTATTATAACGATTGAAAAAAGTATAGAGAGAAAAGTTAAGAAACATTTAGATAGAATTTAAAGCTGGCTGGTCTAGAATGACAGATGAACGAGAGAGAAAAGGCCGTACAGCTAGAGCAGAGATGAAACAATATATGATGAATGATTTTACATAAAGGCACGGGACTATCTAGTCCCAACCCCAATCAGCACCAAATGAGTAAGCGATCCTTTAGTTCGTAATAGTGGAGGTAAGTCAGTTGTCATGACACAATGTCCAGCAATGTCAGGGAAAGTCGGTTGTCAGGCACAATGTCCATTACCGTCAGGGAAAGTCGTATACGCTGGCACAATGTCCATTAACAGTCTGTAGGAAAGTCGGCTGCTAGGGAACAAATGATCGGTACACGTAGGGAAAGTCGGTTGTCAGGGCAAGCACAATGTCCAGTGCAATGTCAGGACTAACATAATGTTGTACTAGCCTTCCACAGAAAGAAGCACACATTCTGAGCTAACTTGAGTTCATCGTAAGAATCCATTCACCGGAAGTCGAAAAGATCTACCCGTTCACTCGATGAACATTAAAGATGGGAAAATATAATTTACAATATAGACCTCTGGAACCTTTAGATATTAGACCTTGACTATTGATATATAGACTTTGACTCATTGATATATAGACCTTGACTATTGGTTATATAGACCTTGACCATTGATATATAGACCTTTGACTCATAGATATAGACCTTGACTCATTGATATATAGACCTTGACCATTAGATATATAGACCTTGACCTTGTAGATATATAGACCATGACTATTGGATATATAGACCTTGACTATTGATATATAGACTTTGATCATTGATATATAGACCTTGACTACATTATAAATAGACCTTTAACCATTGATATATAGACCTTGACTATTGATATATAGACCTTGACTATTGATATATAGACCTCTGACTCATTGATTATATAGACCTTGACTACTGATATAGACCTTTGGACTCATTGGGACAGACCTAGACCCTAGATTGATATAGATAGACCTTCGGATCTTGCACTGTTGTATTAGGTTATTTTGTTGGAAGTATTTGTTTCTTCAGTCAAAAATAATTAATTTTCTCTATGGAAACTTGTGTTGACTATAGAATGTTTTTTTTTTTGTTTCTTCCCGAATTGTTATCTCCAATAATAACTTTGGTACTCACTCCAAAGTCCCATAATGTGTGATACTCACTGATTACATGAGAAATGATAGCAGAGATTACTTTGACCTCCTGACTCACAACCTCTTATTGCCTCGCCCCCATCTCTGAAGGGGTCAACAAAACACCTGAGATACCACCAGGTACCCCATAGTACCCCGCGCCACTGTGAGTACTAGTAGTAAGTAGTGGACTTACAGTGGCCACATATACCATCATTTGTAGGACTTACATGGCAACATATACCATCATTTGTGGGACTTACATATGTACATGTACCATCATTTGTAGAACTTACATAGGTACATATACCATCATCTGTAGGAATTACATAGCCACATATACTATCACTCTGTAGGTGAATCTCACATAGCGACATATACCATCATTTGTAGGAATTTCATAGCCACATATACTTCATCATTTGTAGGACTTACACAGCCACATATACCATCATTTGTAGGATCTCTACATAGCCACATATACCACTCACATTACTGTAGAAATTTACATAGCTGCATACAGCAATCATTATTGGACTTACATAACCACATATATTCTATCATTTGTAGGACTACACAGTTTTCATATATACCATCATCATTTGTAGGATCTTATATAGCCATTAATAATATACCATCAATTGTAGGACTTACATAGCTACATATATGCTTCATCATTGTAGGAATCACATAGCCACATATACTATCATTTGTAGGAATTACATAGTGTACACATATACCATGCACTTTGGTAGAGAATTACATAGCCACATATGCCATCATTTGTAGGGACTTACAAAGCCAGTAATACTACCAAATTATCAGTGGGGAATTGCTATAGTCACATATACCATCATTTGTAGGACTTACATAGCTGCATATACAATCATTATTGGACTTACATAGCCACATATACCATCATTTGTAGGACTTACATAGCTATAAATACCATCATTTGTAGGAATTACATAGCCACATATACCATCATTTGTAGGACTTACATAGCTATAAATACCATCATTTGTAGGACTTACATAGCTACATATACCATCATTTGTAGGACTTACATAGCTTCATATACCATCATATGAAGGACTTACATAGCCACATATACCATCAATTGTAGGACTTACATAGCTTCATATACCATCATTTGTATAATGATATATTTCTACTGCGTATGTTGAAGGGTATTATCTCTTTGTAAGGTTGCGGTATTATGTTTGTATTGTGACATGTGTCATCTTTATATAATGATAAATATCAAGTGTATACAATGACAGCTATCTCTTGAAATTGTGTGTGTGTGTGCGTGTGTGTGTGCGTGCGTGCGTGCGTGTGTGTGTGTGTCCTTGTAAGGATAAGAAAAAATCATTTCGATCCTATAAACCACCAATGGGACTGTTTATATGGTGCCCTTCTTTCATCCCCAACATAGCCGATAGGAGGCACCACGGGAGATATGGTGTGACCAGCGTTGCCACTCTAAAAATATGTTGGGACCCTTAAAAAACCCAAGAAAACCCAAGGTCATTTTTTCCCATTGTTGTTAATAAAAAAAAAAGGTAACATAAAGCAGTAGTATATAATATAATGTAATTGAATTGCGTGTTGTTGTTTTTGATCCAAAAAAAATATTTTTTGGTTTTTGAAACTAATTAAAAAAAAAATATTCGGAATTCTAAAAAAAAAAAAAATTATTTAATGTGTTTGTATATTATGGCTCAACTTTCTACAGCTCGAGTCCAAGTTTTCTCGACTCACAAAAATCGTACAGCTGATATAAAAACTTTTGAACTCTTGTCTCGACACGAGTGATTTGTAAAAGATAATTACAACAAACCCAACTAACGCCCCGCCCCCTCCCCCGGTCTGGGACAGCTTTATGTGACACTTTTGTGTTATTGAGAAGCGACTAAACACGGGACATACGATACTTTCGGAACAACTCTAACCCAATGAGTCCGCAAGTTCATTCCACAACAACACTTTCTCTCTACCCTAGCCTGTCGCCTTACCCCTATTAGTGTCAATTTACCTGTCGGGATGTTTCTAGGCCCTACGTTAAGTTTTTCACCCTTTTCCCACAAAAAAAAATGATCCAGATAAAAAGGGGGGGGACACTTTTACAATAGAGAAAAAACAAGGAAAAAAAGCCAAAATTTACAGCCGAAAACCCCATTTCCCAAGTTGGTGTCCGAAAACCCAAGATCTTGTGGAAAAAACCCAAGGAGTGGCAACACTGGATGTGACATGAAATTACCATTGGTCACCGGAAATCAAACCAGGGATACTAAGGTCGACAATTGAGGGCTTTACCACACGACCATCCGTCCCCCTCTTTAAATAGTAATTGATATCATCAACTAGTACATATTTACCAGGTCTTCGTTCAGGTCTAACCCCGAGGGTGGAGAAGGGGAATAGTCACCCTTGCCTTAAATACTCCTTACATAGTTTACTTCATGTTACTTTGTAGTAGACCGAACTCATCTGTGGTTGCGGATTCAGGTCCCGGGGTTTCCCATGGTGCCACAATGACATTGAACTATAGGCCTCTGTTGTGTATTTCTCACGGGATTTTGCGACTTCCATGGATGCGAGGTTAACTGGGAACTTAGTGGCTGTGAGTGACATTTTAAGTCATGGGTCTAAAATATAAATACCCCCCCCCCGCGGGCCGCGGTAAATTTATCAAACGTTGACCGGTCCGCGGCCAGAAAAAGATTTGAGACCACTGGTTTAAGGTTAACATATCTTACTTAACAACCTAACACTAATCGCTGAGACGAGAGAACAAATATTAACTACAGATTGTACATATGTTGGTTTTGTAATTTCTACATTTTATGGTTCGTCTTATTAAACCTCTATTACAAACATAATCTAGGATATTAAGTATGTAAAATGTTCAATTGATTATAAATCTAAATTCGTACATTTTAAGATTCATTTTATATCACACTCTCCCCCCTCCCCCCCCCCATTGACTTTACGCGATAAATGAATAATCTTTTACTTAATTTACTTTTAATTTATTTTATTCAACAAGAACCATTTCATGAATAAAAATGTGCACCAAATATACTCTCTTTCACAGGAGTGCTCTCTCTCTCTCTTTCAGTACTATGATTCGCGCGCTCTCTATAAATTGAATACAAAATAGGTCACATAAATGTATAGAATACCAATTTATAGTTACAATACTAACATGTGGGTCATACCATGTCAACTCAACCAGTGGTGTTCACCCGACCCTCTCAGATCTTCCTGAAATTTTCAGGGCTTGTGGTACATACACGACATACAATCCAGTTAACTGATCGTATCTTACTGTACACTGTACACACAGTCCTACTATCAAACATTTTCTTGCAATTGGCAAAATGCACATCATCATAGCACAGTAATTAGTGAATGGTATCCAGCAGATATCTCACGACTTGGCCAAGTTAATCTGTTTGTAGGTGTTCTGTTCATGAACTTGACCAAGATAAAAACACCATTCAACTCAGCATGAAAAAATGAGTAAACACTAAAAATTTCAGCCTGATATCTCTTTTAGTTTTTGAAATATTCACGTTCAAATATCGCGAAAATGTAAATATCACGCGAACTCGCTACTACCCTTAAAACTTTAAAACAAGCAATTAAGCCTGTTCCATTCTGGACACAGGACGTGTTAGCGCATTTTCATGTTATGTATCCGTACGTATGCTATCTTTCAGTAAATATTTGGAAATTTTGGAGATGTTTATAAATTCAATTTTGTAATGCATATATCTCTAAAAAAATATTATAAAGACGTTTCTTCATATTTGAAATAAAATTATTTTCTCTTAAATCTAACTACAAGTGGTTTGTGGTTACTGAAATAGGACTCATAATTGAAAACATTCGAAATTGTAGTCATTTAATCGTCCGAAAACTCCGTCAATTGTTGCATAGCTCTGATACTTTCAATTAAACTCAGAACACAAGCTTACTATTTCATTTGATGAGTTTCTTAATAAATCTTGGTGAAACTACGTGCTGCAGTATTTCGCACCAAATGAACGGGCTATTGAACGTACAAGGTGTATATATAATATATAAGCCCCTTATGAGCCCTGAAGCCCGGCCCTCAGAGGTCCTATCGCGAAATGAACTTTTGATGTACACATGGCAGGCCAAGACCTACAAAATGATATATACATCATGGGTCTAGGACTTATGGTTGCTGAGATATAGGGCGCTCCATTATTAATATAGCTTATATAGTAAAAAACGGTACTTTATGAGGCCCCTTTTACGGCCCTGAGAGGTCAGATCGCGAAATGGAAAAAAGTCATTTCTTGGCAGGCCAAGACCTACAAAATGATATATACATCATGGGTCTAGGACTTATGGTTGTTGAGATCTAGGGTGATGACGGACAGACAGACAAAACGGGGACAATAGAGCATTTTTTTTCGTTCTAAAAATCATATCTCAGAACATTTTTGACCAAATGGCCTGAAATTTTCAGGAATCACTCAACTTTGAATGTACCACAAGCCGTGAAAATTTCAGGAAGATCTGAGAGGGTCGGATGAACACCACTGGTTGAGTTGACATGGAATGACCCAGATCTAAATCACGTTAATATAAAAGAAAAAAAAAATAACACCCTGCATTAATCCTTATATTTTCTGTCACCGAGTGGTATGACAAGTTTGGTTGTTGTCTGTTGTTCAATGTGGATCTTTAAGCCACATAAACAAACATAAGGACATATCCATTTGTATACATAATTACATATAGATGTATAATAACGGTTATTGTCTATGGTTTAGTGACAGTTATTGTTTTCTAAATTCTGCCCTGTATTTCAGGATACAATTATGGAGAAGTTTTGTACAAGTCTATTTTGTTTTTTGAAGTTCAACGATCTGGATGGCTGCCGGAGAATCGGAAAATTAAATGGCGAGGTCATTCTGCCCTAGAGGATCGGGGCGACGAGGGAGAGGATTTATCTGGAGGATGGTATGACTGTAAGTTGAACAGAGGATGGTATGACTGTAAGTTGACCAGATGGTGGTATGACTGTAAGTTGAACAGAGGATGGTATGACTGTAAGTTGAATAGAGGATGGTATGACTGTAAGTTGAACAGAGGATGGTATGACTGTAAGTTGAACAGAGGATGGTATGACTGTAAGTTGACCAGAGGATGGTATGACTGTAAGTTGACCAGATGATGGTATGACTGTAAGTTGACCAGATGATGGTTCGACTGTAAGTTGACCAGATGATGGTATGACTGTAAGTTGAACAGAGGATGGTATGACTGTAAGTTGAATAGAGGATGGTATGACTGTAAGTTGAACAGAGGATGGTATGACTGTAAGTTGACCAGAGGATGGTATGACTGTAAGTTGACCAGATGATGGTATGACTGTAAGTTGACCAGATGATGGTATGACTGTAAGTTGAACAGAGGATGGTATGACTGTAAGTTGACCAGAGCATGGTATGACTGTAAGTTGAACAGAGGATCATATGACTGTAGTTTAACCAGAGGATGGTATGACTGTAAGTTGATCAGAGGTTGGTATTACTGTAGTTTGACAAGATGATAGTATGGCTGTACGATAACAAGAAGATTGTACAACTTTAGTTTGACTAGAAGAAGATATATGTATGTAGGTTGACCAGAAAATAATATGACTATTGGTTGACCAGAGGATGGTATTACTTAGGATGACCATAAGAGGGTATGACTCTATAAGTTGACCAGTGTATGGCTGAACATAAGCATGAGTGTGAGGTCACCATTTGATGGTATATCTTAGTTTGATTGATGTATGACTGCGAACTATGACTTATTGTGTGCCAGTACGTTCCTCGTTAACTAGTGTCTCATTAAACACACATGACAAGTGACAGTAACGTTGTATCTGTAACTAGTGTCTCATTAACCACACATGACAAGTGACCGTAACATTGTATCTTTAACTAGTGTCTCATTAACCACACATGACAAGTGACCGTAACATTGTATCTTTAACTAGTGTCTCATTAACCACACATGACAAGTGACCGTAACGTTGTATCATTCTTAAGCTGGAGATTACGTCAAGTTTGGCCTGCCCATGGCCTCTGCGACTACTCTGTTACTTTGGGGTCTGGTGGAATATCCGGACGCCTACAAGTCATCGAGTCTGCTCGAGGATATGAGAGACTGTGTTCGTTGGCCACTGGATTACTTTATGAAGGCACATCCCAGCAAATACGTCTTCTACGGACAGGTGACATTCATTGGGAAATAAAGGGAACAAACAATATGATGCTAAATAATCTAATGGGGTATTTTTTAATTATGTATTTAGTCGAAATTAAGAAAAAAAAAACTTTACTGGGTATTAAAAGTTTGAAATCATATTGCGGAGAAAAAAACTGCCATTTGTCTGATATTATTTAAAAGACATATTGGTTAGGATTGTTTTTATTATTGTCTAGGTTGGCGACCCTTACCTTGATCACACATTTTGGGGCAGGCCAGAAGACATGGACATGGAAAGGCCGGCCTACAAACTTACACCGGAAGCACCAGGTAGTGACGTCATTGCTGAAACTGCCGCTGCCATGGCTGCTGGATATATGGCTTTCAAAGTGGCTGGTAAGTTTAGAAAATGAACAGGAAAATAAAACGACAGAGATGAAGGTAGGAAGAAGTCAGTCAACTATGTTTCATGTGCACTTATTGTTGGCAGATCCTGTTTACGCCAAGAAATTACTGAAACACGCACAAGAACTTTTTGAATTTGCTGAGAATTTCAGGGGACCTTACTCTGAAAGTATCGAAAGTGCGGCAGAATTTTACGGGTAATTTTTTTTATATACCAGAAAATAAAAATGTCTAATAAGAAACGGAATTTCTATTTGCAACAAAATGTTATTACTTTCCTAGTTATCATGTGATAAAATGTTTGCAATATCAGTTGCATGTCCTGTTGTAAATTATGTTAATTTATGATTTTGTCTTGTACTACCTAAGGTCCTCTAACGATGAAGATGAATTAGCCTGGGCGGCTGCTTGGCTATACCTGGCCACCAACAATAAAATGTACATCAAGAAAGCTGAGTACTGGTACAAACTGGCACCTGACTGTTGGGCACAGAGCTGGGCAGATAAAACATGTGGTACTCCTGTATGTTGTACATCGGAATGTTGTACCTCTTTATTTTATATCTCTATATTTTGTATATGTATGTGTTTTACCTCTATAAGCTGTACATCTGAATGTTGTATCTCTATAAGTTGTATATCTTTATGTGGTATCTCTATATTTTGTACATCTGAATGTTTTGTATTCTGTATGTTGTACCTCTGTTTATGCTGCATGTGGTACATCTATAGGTTGCAACCATCAAATGTTGTACAATTATAATATTTTGAAGTGTGCATTGTAATCTGTATCTACATATGTTGTACTTTAGATTGTTTACGCTCAATGTTTCACTTGCGTAAGATCTTTGTTGAACCTCTACGTATTTGTAAGTTGTACTTGACATTGCACGGTAGAGTGCTGTACCAGTGGTGTGTTGTACCAGTAGATGTTGTGCCTTAAAGACTGAAGAATACATCTAAACAATCTCTTGAGAACAGGGAGCACACTCTGCATGCTGCATCATGCCGCGCACACACACAGTCTTTATTCAAATGAAAACTTTTATTTTCCTCCATGTTTTATTGTCTCATTTTGTTCACATCCTCGATGATTGTTCACAATTGTACTTAGCCGTGTGCAATAAAATAAAACTGATTTTTGTAGTGTTGTCCACCACTGATTAGTCTCCCCCGTGTGCAATGAAATAAAACTGGTTTTGTAGTGTTGTCCACCACTGATTTGTCTCCCAAATCTCATCTATAAATCACTCTTCAAACTTCAGGTTCTTCTCTACAAACTGACGAAAGATAAGAAATATCGCCTGGACATAGAGAACATGTTTTACCATTGGTTACCTGGAGGGTCCATTCACTACACACCTAAAGGCCTGGCCTACAAAGACGATTGGGGGACTCTCAGATACACAGGTATATTTTATTATCTGCAAAGTAGGGTACACTTAGCACTAAAGGCAGTGTAGAATTTATCTGTTTCTGTAGCCTCGGTATATAAATGTATTGTGTGGTTAGCACAACGCCCAGTCGCCTTTACTTCCCCAACTTAAGTCAGGTACCCATTTAAAGCTGGGTGGGCATGAGGAACAACTTACCAACTTTCACCTTTGGTTCTCAACAAGGTTTGAAACCAGACCTCTCAGGTCGACAGGTGAGCGCTCTACACCACTCGACCATCCGTCCCTTTATTACCTGTACTTTATATTTATTGATTTTTTTTCTCACGCTGCTATTAAAATATACTTTTATTTCACTTAGACAACAAAATGTTGCCCATAAGGATAACTGAACATCAAGCAAAGCCTTTATGCAGAGTGACAATAGTTGCAGTTACATCCCTTAGTCTTGAAATAATTCCTTTTTACTGTAGTGGTTATAAAGTTAATTATCAATTATAAATCTATAAAAAGTTGTTAACTCACTAACTATATAAATCAAAATATATACATACATATATAAGAAATATTTTTGACCTTAGCACTCATCTTTTTTTAAGATATTTATCAGTGTCCTGAATAAGTCAAAAAGATTTCTTTAAAAATTAATAGACCATGAACTAACACAAAATATCTTCCAGCAAACATGGCGTTCATATCACTCGTGGCTGCTGATCTAAACGTGGAGAGGAAAACCTACCGACAGTGGGCCAAACAACAGATTCATTACATGCTGGGAGACGGTGGACGCAGCTACGTCATTGGATTCGGCCATGATCCACCGACCAGACCACACCACGCATCAAGGTAGGCTTAGATTTAACACGGGTCTTTGAATTGTAGGAAAGCAGACATACTAGAGGGACACAGAAAGTAAGACAGACAGAAAGTAAGACAGACAGAAAGTAAGACAGACAGACAGAAATCAAGACAGACAGAAATTAAGACAGACAGAAAGTAAGACGGACAGACAGAAATTAAGACAAACAGAAAGTAAGACAGAAGGAAAGTAAGACAGACAGACAAAAAGTAAAGCAGACAGAAATTAAGACAAACAGATTGAATGACAAAAAAGACAGAAAATAAGACAGACAGACAGAAAGATAGACTGAATGGGTAATGAATTAACTAACAGACAGTCAGACATATTGGTATTGGTATGTTGATGTTCTTTGTACTTGTCTGTAGCTCGTGTCGACCTGCCCCGCATGACTGCACCTGGTATGACTACAACAAACCTGGACCCAACTCTCACGTCTTGTATGGGGCGCTGGTAGGGGGCCCCGGCAGAAATGATGAATATGTTGATTCCAGAGATGATTATATACACAACGAGGTCGGATGTGAGTACAACGGCGGTTTTCAATCGGCTGTTGTAGGTGGGTGAATTCATTGTGTTAGGCCAAATCCACTGTCATCATAACACACACTGTGGAGCCACATCCACTGTCATCATAATACACACTGTGGGGTGCATTCATTGTGTTAGGCCACATCCACTGTCATCATAACACACACTGTGGAGCCACATCCACTGTCATCATAACACACACTGTGGATTTATTTAGCGTTACATTATTGGACTATTCATATCAGGACCGGCCTTACAAATTGCGGGGTCCAATTTAATTCATTCCTGCGAATGGGGGGGGCCCATTTTGTAATTTTTTTTTTACTATAACAACTATTACTATTACTGATAGTGATATGCTAACTGTAAATTGCGGGGTCCCAGCCAAGCGCGGGGCCCAATATGCAGCAATCGGCCTAATGCCGGCCCTGATTCTTATGTCAACTCAACATTGATCAGTGTTGATTCTCTCCAGTGGCAGGATATTGTCTGTCACCCATCAGTGTTGATTCTCTCCAGTGGCAGGATATTGTCTGTCACTCATCAGTGTTGATTCTCTCCAGTGGCAGGACATTGTCTGTCACCCATCAGTGTTGATTCTCTCCAGTGGCAGGATATTGTCTGTCACTCATCAGTGTTGATTCTCTCCAGTGGCAGGACATTGTCTGTCACTCATCAGTGTTGATTCTCTCCAGTGGCAGGATATTGTCTGTCACCCATCAGTGTTGATTCTCTCCAGTGGCAGGATATTGTCTGTCACCCATCAGTGTTGATTCTCTCCAGTGGCAGGACATTGTCTGTCACTCATCAGTGTTGATTCTCTCCAGTGGCAGGATATTGTCTGTCACTCATCAGTGTTGATTCTCTCCAGTGGCAGGACATTGTCTGTCACTCATCAGTGTTGATTCTCTCCAGTGGCAGGACATTGTCTGTCACTCATCAGTGTTGATTCTCTCCAGTGGCAGGACATCGTCTGTCACTGATCATCTCAATGTATTATCTTTCTGTCTTGTCCCTATGTAACAGGGAGTCAATATTCAGTTTTGTATTTGAAATTTTGTGTTTTACTCTTTATCATCTTCTTTCCTCCTTTTTAGGTGTCTGTCATCACCCTAGATCTCAACAACCATAAGTCCTAGACCCATGATGTATATATCATTTTGTAGGTCTTGGCCTGCCAAGTGTACATCAATAGTTCATTTCGCGATAGGACCTCTGAGGGCCGGGCTTCAGGGCTCCTAAGGGGCTTATATATTATTTATACATCTTGTACGTTCAATAACCCATTCATTTGGTGCGAAATACTTCAGCACGTTGTTTCACCAAGATTTATTAAGAAACTCATCAAATGAAATAGTAAGCTTGTGTTCTGAGTTTAATTGAAAGTATCAGAGCTATGCAACAATTGACGGAGTTTTCGGACGATTAAATGACTATAATTTCGAATGTTTTCAATTATGAGTCCTATTTCAGTAACCACAAACCACTTGTAGTTAGATTTAAGAGACAATAATTTTTTTTCAAATATAAAGAAACGTCTTTATAATTTTTTTTTACAGATATATGCATTACACAATTGAATTTATAAACATTTCCAAAATTTACAAATATTTACTGAAAGCTAACAAACGTACTGATACATAACACGAAAATGTGCTAACACGTCCTGTGTCCAGAATGGAACAGGCTTAATTGCTTGTTTATTTATTTCTATCGTGTCCCATTAGGGGTAAAAAAAAATCCTAAATCATTTTTATTTCTTTAGCCAAATGACTCATACCTACATATTGTTTTTCTTAAAGCTTTACGTAACCTGGAGCTGACGCCTACATGAGCCAGACGCCTCTGACAGCAACAGTACATCAGCCGTACCCACGTAGTGACTGTACTCAGTACAAGTGTTGGCCTGTTCAAACAGACGAGAGCAGGACTGTGATCGTATAGTCTCCCTTGGATAAAGTTCATGTTAAATAGGAGTTTACTCTTCAGCCTAAGTTGACTTCCACAAAATAAATAAAAAGTTGTTCAGGAGAGTTCGCCAAAGTGTGGTTCTTGTTTTTCAATTTCTAACCTTCCCATTTCTTACAATTTGCTGATGTCCCTTTTTTTGTTTTGATGAAATAATGTTTTGTTTGACTAAATTTGGGCAGCGCTTTTTAAACAACTTTCTCCCACTGATTCACAAATTACAATAAAAATTAAAAAAAAAATAATTAATAAAAAAAAGATTAAATAATTGATTATTAACTCATTTTTTTAGCTTTTTTTTTTTTTTTGTTTTTCTCAATGGCTCGTGTTACTATGTGAACTTGGGGGCGTACCAAATATACTCCCTATAGACTAGACTAGACCCATTGCTAGAGACCATCACATATGATAAACACCCCAGTAGTTACCATCAGAACAAACATTATCAGCCTACCATCAGACTGAATTAACAGCCATGATCAGCCTACCATCAGACCGTCTGAATTAACAGCCAGGATTAGCCTACTATCAGACTGTCTGAACTAACAGCCAGGATCAGCATACCATCAGACTGTCTGAATTAACAGCCAGGATCAGCATACCATCAGACTATATGAATTAACAGCCAGGATTAGCCTACCATCAGACCGTCTGAATTAACAGCCAGGATCAGCCTACTATCAGACTGTCTGAACTAACAGCCAGGATCAGCATACCATCAGACTGTCTGAATTAACAGCCAGGATCAGCATACTATCAGACTATCTGAATTAACAGCCAGGATCAGCCTACTATCAGACTGTCTGAATTAACAGCCAGGATCAGCCTACTATCAGACTGTCTGAATTAACAGCCAGGATCAGCCTACCATCAGACTGTCTGAATTAACAGCCAGGATCAGCCTACCATCAGACTGTCTGAATTAACAGCCAGGATCAGCCTACTTTCAGACTGTCTGAATTAACAGCCAGGATCAGCCTACTATCAGACCATCTGAATTAACACCCTACATCAGTGAACCGCACTTTGCTGACCAATGATCTAGGCCAAGGGTGGGCAAACTTTTTATACAGAGAGCCACATTGAAAACTTGATTGTTATCGACGGGCCGCATATATTTTTTGTCTATTTGAATTACAATTTACATATGAATTAAGGATAACAACCGTGTATTTTGTCATTTTATTTACTCTCTATTACACAAGCACATTACATTTTAAAATACGAACTAAAGCTGTTGCTAATTTGGAAATAAGACTTTACTATTCATAATTTTTTCAACAAACGTTTATTGTTACCTGTCATAATAATTTTGAAGACGAATGAACTTAATATATACTAGGGCTGCTGATTAAACTGCGTTAATTTGCGATTAACGCGTCAAAAAAATTT
The DNA here is from genome assembly GCA_021962125.1 of Bulinus truncatus. Classification (NCBI taxonomy): domain Eukaryota; kingdom Metazoa; phylum Mollusca; class Gastropoda; family Planorbidae; genus Bulinus; species Bulinus truncatus. The sequence goes on from JAGDYQ010000099.1 coordinate 2,469,984, forward strand.
GCGATTAAAATTTTTAAACGCAACACTTAAATGCGTTAATTTGACTAAATGCGGAAAGCTCACCAAAACGATAAATAACAGAATTTCACCATTTGAAGTTTAAGTTCCGTCCACTTATTAAGTAGATCAACCACACCCACCCTGCCGCTATTCGCACATACCCTCACCTCCAGGTATGTCGACTGAAGCCCCACTTGTAATATATGAAGAAGATGTTTTAGTTATTTAGCTCTTCGACAAGTAAACTCCTGCTCCCTTCCCGATCGATGTAAAAAGAGAAAACTTTTATTCACTAGTTTACATTATATACTGTAGTGTATTGATGGAGGTATAATGAACCCGTTAATAATTAGATCAAAAAAACGAGATACTAGAAATTTTGTATCATCATTTTTTTTTTGCGCATAATTTTGTATCGTATTTTGATAGTATAACATCTTGCTAATACATCTGTACCCGAGACAGTGGTTGTATTTTTCATAATTATTGTGATACTGAGTTAAATTTTATATATGGCTGTTAATTTACTGCAATTAAAGCGTAATTAATGCGTTAAAAATATGCGATTACATTTTTTAACACAAACACCTAAATGCGTTAAATTTTACCCAAATGGTGTTATTTCAGAGTTGCAGATAAAATAAAAAAAATCAGTAAATAACCCAATTCTATAACCAGATCAGACAAGATTTAAAAAAAAAAGAAAAAAAATCCGAACACAGAGTGTCACGTTTATATAAATCATATCATCTATATGACCTTGTGTGTAGAAACATATACACGCAGTACCAGTTTACAAGTAATGTCAGCAAAACCATTCACCGTGTCTAGACCCCACTAAAACGTTTTTTCCACCAATCAGATCAATGTTACCCACGGTAACAACTCCGCGTCCTACGGCCGCGGTGCAGTCTGGGTGCGACGTATTTAAACCAAGTTGGGACCGGTCGTTATAGTCACAGGTGGTCTAACAGATCAAAACTTACAATAGATTGTATTTAATCCGGCTCTTTACAAGAACTAACAAGTCAACATGCGTGAGATTGTCCATCTTCAGGCTGGCCAGTGCGGTAACCAGATCGGTGCCAAGGTATGGGTTGATCTAAGTTTTTTTTAACAGCTAAATGTATTTTTTTTTTAGATGTATACTACTGAATTTTACAATGTCACTTAACTTTGATTGGATGCGTTGAATCTTTAGAAATCGAATCAAAATATTTTACTGTTGAATTGACACAATTACATGTCATTTTGAAATAATGGTGTAGAAATATTTAAGGAAAGTGTCGAAATCAAAAGACATGAAATTATAAGTAACATTAAAATCTGATTCTACATGGCTTGATTGGTCAAACAACACACTCGGACATGGGGGTTATTGATCGTCTCATGTCCGGTATCAACACACTCGGCTATCTGGGCTATTGACCGTCTTGTGTCCTGTATCCTGAGATTGACTACATGAACAAATCACATCAAACTGTTTAGTACAGTTCTAACCCTACAGATCGATAAAGGGGCGAAATACGTGTTTTGGGGTTTATTTCTAAGCGATTACCAAAGGTATACTCGATATCAAGCATCAGGTGAATGATAGACATAGATCGAAGTCCTTTAATAAACACATTACTGTTATCAGACTTATTTCACGGAAAGTGGTGTGGGTGTATACTTTCATACAACAGTTAAATCTACAGGCAGACGGATTGAGGGCAAGTCTCACTGACATAAAATGGCACTAGAAGTAATTAATTTTGTTTCAGACCTAGAGGAACAGATAGTATTATAAAGACCCGTATTGTCTTTCAATATTACGAAACTGTCATTAATGGCAATCCGACATTTCCCCCAGATTCATCCAGTGTAATTTACATCAGTCGAAAGCACTCACAAAACACACTGAAACCAGCTTCCTAAAATTCTCTGATATAAACAAACGAATTCCAAATCTTTAAGTATTATGTCTATGCGTATTTCTCATAACAACCATGTTTCTTTGTATATGTCTAGTTCTGGGAAGTAATCTCTGATGAGCACGGTGTTGACCCAACTGGTACATACCATGGTGACAGTGACCTGCAGCTAGAGAGAATCAATGTCTACTACAATGAGGCAACTGGTGGCAAGTATGTCCCCCGTGCCATCCTGGTCGACCTTGAGCCTGGCACCATGGACAGTGTCAGGTCTGGCCCATTTGGACAGATCTTCCGTCCAGACAACTTTGTCTTTGGTCAGTCAGGTGCCGGTAACAACTGGGCCAAAGGTCACTACACAGAGGGAGCTGAGTTAGTGGATTCAGTTCTTGATGTAGTCAGGAAAGAGGCTGAAGGATGTGACTGTCTTCAGGGTAAGATAACCTGAACATTTGAATGTGTAGTTAAACAAATAAATGAAAGTTTCATTGTAAGATACAATACAGCATACATTTATCAAGATATTACTGCTCTGTATAGTGTTTTCATTTGATAAATCAATGTTAACTAATTTATCATGATTGTCTATAATACAGGATTCCAGCTGACCCACTCACTTGGTGGAGGCACTGGATCAGGTATGGGCACACTCTTGATCAGCAAAATCCGTGAGGAATACCCAGACAGAATCATGAACACATTCTCAGTTGTACCATCTCCTAAGGTAAGTTGAACACATAATGACTGGTTTACTACGTATTTAATCACATCACATCTTTCCACCACGGTAAAATTAAAAAGACAATTTAAAATACAACTTATAATACTTAAAAATTAGATTAACCTTTCTTCTCTTTATAAAATCATTTGAAGAGCAATTAATTTTTTTTCAAATATTCTTATCACCTCTAATACATAAACATAAGATGGAATTGTGTGTTGTTAATGCAAAGAAATTGTTAAAGCCATGATCTCTCTTATTTACATTCCTACATGTAAACATGTTTTAACTTGAGATTCTATTTTTTTTTCTATCATATTTCAACAATGTGCTTTGCATTATGTTCTTTTATCTACCCATTAGGTATCAGATACAGTAGTAGAACCATACAATGCTACTCTTTCAGTTCACCAACTTGTAGAGAACACAGATGAGACATACTGCATTGATAATGAAGCCCTGTATGACATCTGTTTCCGTACCCTGAAACTGACCACACCCACCTATGGTGACCTCAACCACCTTGTCAGTGCCACCATGTCTGGTGTGACCACCTGCCTCAGATTCCCTGGCCAGTTGAACGCTGACTTGAGAAAACTGGCCGTCAACATGGTCCCCTTCCCCCGTCTCCACTTCTTCATGCCTGGCTTCGCCCCACTGACCTCCAGAGGCAGCCAACAGTACAGAGCCCTGACTGTCCCAGAGCTGACCCAGCAGATGTTCGATGCCAAGAACATGATGGCTGCCTGCGACCCACGTCATGGCCGTTACCTGACAGTTGCTGCCATGTTCAGAGGCCGCATGTCCATGAAGGAAGTTGATGAGCAGATGTTGAATGTACAGAACAAGAACTCATCCTACTTTGTTGAATGGATCCCCAACAATGTGAAGACTGCAGTCTGTGATATTCCACCTCGTGGTCTGAAGGTCAGTGTTAAATTTATTTTTTTTATATTTGTTGTATTTTCTTTTTCGTCAATTTATCGGAAAACGTTACTGAGAGTTTCATATTAATCCGTATGTCGAAACTTTATTGAGATGAATTTCGAAATAACATTTCTACTTCAACATAATTTTTCCACATTATAAGAATTTTCCTATTCATATATATGTATATATATACTTTGGTCTTCGTGTAATAATAGCGATACTTCACGTTGATTGAAGGTTTGTGTGAATCTTGACTTTTTCCAAACCTCACACATTGGCGCACCGGGTGACACCAACATATAGCGGTGACGCCAAAATGAACAATTCTAAATTTAATAACAGAAAGAACTCGGTATAGTTGTTTGTATAACAGATCATAGTCCAAAATATGAGCTGTAGCATAGGGTGCCATCATGCAGAACGTCTGGAGCTTAGGTACATGAATCCAATGTAAAACTGCTCGGATCAATCTAGAGTTATTTGCAAACGTGCTAAAAAGTCTAAGGGGGGTGGGGGGGCACCCTGAATTTTCCGCACCGGGTGACACCAACCATAGTGACGCCACTGCACTCACACACAATAATATATATATAAATACATACATCCCATTAAACATTGCAGAAGAACGTTTGTTTGTTGTAAGTCATCTGTCAGATAATAATTGCATAGACATGTATGACCTTTGACCCAAGTGGGCATTAACGAATACATTAAAATAATGAAGTTGATTTGCTAAACTTTCTGTTAATTAATATCTGATTAGTCCTTAATGTATATTATGTATGGCTTTTACCTTAACTTGAAGACTTGAATGTATCCCTTGATGCATCAATATTAAATAACTTCTACTTGTTCTCAACAGATGAGTGCTACATTCATTGGTAACAGCACTGCCATCCAAGAGTTGTTCAAGAGAGTCTCAGAACAGTTCACTGCCATGTTCCGTCGTAAGGCTTTCCTCCATTGGTACACTGGTGAGGGCATGGATGAGATGGAGTTCACTGAAGCCGAGTCCAACATGAATGACCTGGTCTCTGAGTACCAACAATACCAGGATGCCACAGCTGAGGAAGAGGGAGAGTTTGAAGAGGAAGAGGGTGAAGGTGAAGAGGCATAAACTCACTTGACTATATAACTACTGCAACTGAAGTCAGTGTCAATGAAAGAGCCAAGATATTACCTATGCTCAAAATGGTTCTGCCACCTGAGAATGAAAACGGGCACACACACACAAGAATTCACTTTTTCAAAGTTTGTTTAATTTTCTTACATCTCGGAAAACGTTTTATCATTTGTTAATGTTCAACCAACAAGCTGTATTTGCCTTACAATGGAATTAATGGAAGAATAAAAAAGCGATGTGTTGAAAATTATTTTTTTTTAACTTCAGGTTAGAAATGATAAACATATTTTGTTTTAGAAATATCTTTTTTATGTTCATTTTAAAACGCATTGGCAATTTGTATTTTTAAAATTGCAACTGAAATTCAGTTCTTATGTTAAATTACAAGACTGTGCAACAAAATCTTTTGTTTTGATTTATTTATTTGTTCTCTTTTTAATATGAGTTGGTTCTAGTAAAATGTAATCTGATCAGTACACACACACAAACAAACGCACACACATATAAACTATAAAGTCAATAAAGAAAGTATTGCTGATTCAGTCACTGGGCTAGAAGTATTATGTTTAAGATTATCCATCCCATCAAAAGACTTATCTATTCATTTGTAAGGTAAAGTTCCGAATGACTCAGCTAGTGAGTCATTACCACAGAGTGACAAACACAAATGATTCGGTTTACATTTTTAGCTCTTTACTCATGGACTTAGTAGCCATGATAGACTGAAGACCTGAGCTGACCCAGTAAACTTGGGATTACTTTATAGGTTCAAACAGTGTTAATCAGAAACCTAACTTCTGTAAGTAAACATCTCTAATTTAGCTCTTTCACTAATTTTAGATGAAATGTGTATACATTTAACTATGGGCATATATATATATATATATATATATATATATATATATATATAGTGGATTCCGCTTAAATGGGAAAGCCGGTTATTTGGGACAAATCTCAAAGAAACCAAACCAAGAAGCCAATAGTAAATTTGTATGATTAATTGGGACAAAAAGCCTCGGTCCCGATGTGTCCCAATTAACCGGGATCGACTGTATATATATATATATATATATATATATATATATATATATATATATATATATATATATTACAGCTATCGTATTGTTTTAATGCTAACAGATTTATCAGTAAAAAGCTGTGATCTGTGGCTATTGTTTGAACTTGGAATGTGTTCATTCCAATTATTTTCTCTCATACAAGCGGGGGAATGTAAAGCTTGTCCTTTAGAAAAAAAACATGTTTGTACCAACTTCCTATTTTAGGGTAAGAATCAACACACCACAACAAACAACCGTTTGAGTCATGGCAACACACCATTGATTTATCTGGTCGACACGATTTACACGTATTCAGAATTTAAAATCATTTCAGTCGATACTGTTCATGACCCCCTCCCCCAACCTTATGCCCCCCCCCTTTCTACCACTTAGTTACCGTTTACGTCAGCATAAAATTTGTTTGGATGAAATAGGAATGCTGAAACATGATTGCTAGGCGGCCGATCGATAGTTTAAACTAATCCTTTGCAACAAAAATAATAATCATATACAATAAATACTAGCTTTCAATAAATATGATTCGCACTGTGAAAGCTAAAATATTCCGACACTATTGAGTATTGTGGTGTCACTAAGCAGTATTATAATTATAAGAAAACCAAATGCCTCAATCATATTCGCTTTAAACGTGACCAAACGTACATTAAATGGCATACACCCCTCCCTCGTCCTACCAAACAGAACACATCAGTGTGTATTACAATCGTTCTGTTATTGGGGTTAACCTACTTCTAATCGTGTTATCGATCGGTGTATATCTTGTTTCTATAGAGTTGGCACAAAGGGAGATCATTCTAGATTGATCAATAAAAATGATTCTTTGTTATCGGTACCTTTTGATTCAATGTTACAGTCGAAATTCAGAGATATAAAGAAGGTTTTATTACATAGAGTAGTCAGCTTATATTCAGCATTTAATGTATCCATGTAGAAGGGCCCCCCCCCCCCTGTGGTGGGGTCCTAAACCTTAGGGCATCAATTTTAAATTGTTTATGTATTTACTCTGCTGGTTAATAAGGGTCCAGAGTGGGGCCCCGGTTATCATAGTTTGTCAGGGGCCGCAGAATTTCTGCCTGCGGCGCTGTACATAGTAACTATAGTCAGTAACTATAGTCAGGAGCGTTTAACTACACATTTTAAAAAATTACAAGAGGACAAAACCAGAGGTGGCTTTAGAAGTAACTGGGGCCTATGACGAGGGTAGTTTGTGGGGCCTAGATGAAGTGACTGACGGGCAGCCAACAGTCGTTAGTGTGGGATATTTGCCGGACGACAATCAAAAGCTAGTCCTCTTCTTTTTTTAACACCTTATGCAGATTTCCCTATACTTTTTCCCCAGTGCTTTTTTTTTGTAAAAAAAAAAAAAAAAATAGGTGCCGGTACTCAGTGTTGGATTCATGGGAGTATTCATGGGGGTAGGGGGCATATAAGAGGGGGGCATTTGCCCCCCCCCTTACATTTAAAAAAAAATTTTCCCCACATTAAAACAGGTGCCGGTACGCCGTACCGGTAAGTACCGGCACCAAAAAAAAAAAGCACTGTTTTTTTCCCTTTAACAAATGTTTAGCTACAGTTATGTAATATCTCCCATCGCGAGACATGTTTCATGCACGAGACATGGGGTGGGAGGGGGAGGGGGGAGAGAGAAAGAAAGGAGCGCCCCCCACACACACACACACCGACCCCCTCCCCCCCACACACACCGACCCCCTCCCCCCCACACACACCGACCCCCTCCCCCCCACACACACCGACCCCCTCCCCCCCACACACACCGACCCCCTCCCCCCACACACACCGACCCCCTCCCCCCCACACACACCGACCCCCTCCCCCCAAATGTCCGCTGATTAAAAGATATTTCAAACAGAACAAGTGGAATACATTAGAATTATTGGATCGACATTGGCAGCTCGCAGTGACTGGAGGAGGAGGGGGGTGTGACTGGGGTGAAATGTTTTACATATGTTGTTTATATTACTGACCCAATCAAACATTGGCAACGTTTATTAGACAATAAATATAATTAATGGTACCTCATATTTTACAAACTTTATTGAACGCTAATGTAAGCCTATAGTTTATTCAATCAGATGAGGACATAATAAATTACACATTTAAACCATTTTTATTTGTTATGTTTTTTTAACAAAGTTTATTTTCTGCGTTTATTCGCACATTTAAACAAAATGTAAGCAGGCGGTACACAATGACAATATGACACGCATACCTTTTAAGACTTCTTTGCGGGAGGGAGTTAGAGGGGAGAATCAATCAGGTCAGCGACTTCAAGTTTCAAAGCCAGTGATCGTAACTAGACCTCTCCTCCACTACCCCACACCCTTCCCCCCCCCCTTTCCCCACCCCTCTTCTCCCAATAGCATAGCGACGAGTTTCCAACAACAAAAGGTTCGCGCCAGTCAGCGGTCCCAGTCTGGTCCTGTTGACAGTGTTACCCGAGGCAACGGCTCCATGACCACCGTATCGCGGTGCAGTCTGGGTACCACGTATATAAACGAAGATGGAGCCGGTCGACACAGTTTCAGGTGGTCTAACAACAGATCATAATATTAAAGTAAATTATTTCTTTTTTTGTCCCTTTACAAGAACTAACAAGTCAACATGCGTGAAATCGTCCATCTTCAGGCTGGCCAGTGCGGTAACCAGATCGGTGCCAAGGTATGGGTTGATCTAGGTTTTTATTAGCCTGTGTTTCAGTTTGAAAGTTTTTGTTTTGTTGTAATTGTGCCATAACACTACTAATAACAGTGTGCTATTAAAATCTATACATTTCGCTGGTACATTGGTCTAGTTCATTTAGTCTTTTAGATTAACGTATAAGTGACTGGTATATGCAATACATTTCAAATATATACTTGTCGCTGAAATAATAATAATAAATAACACGAAGACTTGAAAGACTTGATGTAAATAGTAAATTTAAAAGAAAAAAGAATGTTTCATTAGATAATAAATGTATCACTTTTTTCGTTTAATTACATAAATGTATTTTAATTCACTAAGCTGTTTTGGTCATAATTGCTTGTTACACATCCAATAACTCTTTTTCTAGTGCTGAAACAAAAAAGTGAAGTGTTCAGTGTGCTTATCAATTAGTTGCTTATGTAAATCTGTAGAACTGTAATTCTATAACATTATCAAATAAGCATAGTGTAGTGGCCCTGCATGTCCTTTTCGTTATATAAGGGATTGTTGAAATCAATAAGAAAAAACAACTATATCTTTGAAATTTAAAATGATTAAACTGAGGAATCCACAGAAAGCTATTTGTTGCACAAATAATTATTCAGAAGAATGAATTATTTATCATCTTTTATCACAGGCCCACTCTAACCGTAAAGAAAATTAATACACTGTGCATTATTATATAGCATTAGGTCTCTCGTTAGAACCGCTCAGTTAAGAACCTTAATGGGTCATTGCCTTTAGACTTCTCTGTTGGTAGACACTGTAATGTAGTGAAAAGATTGCATTGCATCTTCATTATGTAGCCTACTTAACAAATACAATCTAAATTACCTGAATTTTAAAAACTTTGTTTCTTTGTATATGTCTAGTTCTGGGAAGTAATCTCTGATGAGCACGGTGTTGACCCAACTGGTACATACCATGGTGACAGTGACCTGCAGCTAGAGAGAATCAATGTCTACTACAATGAGGCAACTGGTGGCAAGTATGTCCCCCGTGCCATCCTGGTCGACCTTGAGCCTGGCACCATGGACAGTGTCAGGTCTGGCCCTTTTGGACAGATCTTCCGTCCAGACAACTTTGTCTTTGGTCAGTCAGGTGCCGGTAACAACTGGGCCAAAGGTCACTACACAGAGGGAGCTGAGTTAGTGGATTCAGTTCTTGATGTTGTCAGGAAAGAGGCTGAAGGATGTGACTGTCTTCAGGGTAAGATGAAATGCACATTTGGATATGTAATTAAACAAATAAATGAAACTTTCATTGTAAAATACAATACAGCATACAGTTATCAAGATATTACTGCTCTGTGTATTGTTTTAAATTGATAAATGAAAGTTTCATTGTAAGATACAATACATCATACATTTATCAAGATATTACTGCTCTGTATATTGTTTTTATTTGATAAATCAATGTTAACTAATTTATCATGATTGTCTATAATACAGGATTCCAGCTGACCCACTCACTTGGTGGAGGCACTGGATCAGGTATGGGCACACTCTTGATCAGCAAAATCCGTGAGGAATACCCAGACAGAATCATGAACACATTCTCAGTTGTACCATCTCCTAAGGTAAGCTATAAAATTAATGACAGTTTTATTAACAGTGTTTATCATAACATTTTATTTTATATTAACATTTGCCAACATTTGAATAGAATAACCAAATTACAGTAGATGAAATAAGCCTATTGATTCTTGATTTGTTCCATTCTTGTCTTCACCTTATGAATAGTAAAAACATAAATCCTGATTCCTTCCCCCCCCCCCCCCGTTAAAGAATTGCTAATGATTTTAGAAATGAATGTCTGTGTAGTATAAAACAGTTGTAAAGTTTCAGATAACTCTTATGTGCTTGGCTTACAATAAAAATTAAATGACATTAAATTGTCTTAATTAATTAATCTATTAATTTTGATGTGTCTATGTCTCTATCCAATTAGGTATCAGATACAGTAGTAGAACCATACAACGCTACTCTTTCAGTTCACCAACTTGTAGAGAACACAGATGAAACATACTGCATTGATAATGAAGCCCTGTATGATATCTGTTTCCGTACCCTGAAACTGACCACACCCACCTATGGTGACCTCAACCACCTTGTCAGTGCCACCATGTCTGGTGTGACCACCTGCCTCAGATTCCCTGGCCAGTTAAACGCTGACTTGAGAAAACTGGCCGTCAACATGGTCCCCTTCCCCCGTCTCCACTTCTTCATGCCCGGCTTCGCCCCACTGACCTCCAGAGGCAGCCAACAGTACAGAGCCCTGACTGTCCCAGAGCTGACCCAGCAGATGTTCGATGCCAAGAACATGATGGCTGCATGCGACCCACGTCATGGCCGTTACCTGACAGTTGCTGCCATGTTCAGAGGCCGTATGTCCATGAAGGAAGTTGATGAGCAGATGTTGAATGTACAGAACAAGAACTCATCCTACTTTGTTGAATGGATCCCCAACAATGTGAAGACTGCAGTCTGTGATATCCCACCTCGTGGTCTGAAGGTCAGTAATGAATATATTTTAACGGTTTACAATAAGTTTCCATTCTTTTGAAAGCATTGTTTACTGGTCCATGATTCAATTTTTGAGGTCCATGTTTAATATGCATCCGGCATATTTTATGTTATTTTCAAAAGATTTACTGGGGCACACAACTCCTATTTTCTTTGTCTCACTATAGACTAAGTTGTATAGCAAACACTGATTTTTCCTATTAGATTGTGAAAGTAATTGAAACCTTTTAGTAACTTAGACATCTAATAACACATATTTTAGTTATTCCTTAAATCTAGTCTTCCATACAAAAAAACTCTTATAGTTTCATATGTCACTATGTTCAATTAATTTAAAAATAGATTTCTGTATACTATAGTATATTAAATTATCATTGGACAGATGAGCGCCACCTTCATTGGTAACAGCACTGCCATCCAAGAGTTGTTCAAGAGAGTCTCAGAACAGTTCACCGCCATGTTCCGACGTAAGGCTTTCCTCCATTGGTACACTGGTGAGGGCATGGATGAGATGGAGTTCACTGAAGCTGAGTCCAACATGAATGACCTGGTCTCTGAGTACCAACAATACCAGGATGCCACAGCTGAGGAAGAGGGAGAGTTTGAAGAGGAAGAGGGTGAAGGTGAAGAGGCATAAACTCACTTGACTATATAACTACTGCAACTGAAAAAAAAATCTATGAAAGACTCAAGACATTTCGTTTGCCAAGATATCTTCTGTGAAGACCAAGAAACTTGAAGAAATTAAAAACACTGATGGTTTTATTTGTTACATGATGTTGTTGTTTATTTAATTCCATCTAGGATAAGAAGTTTAAGAACACAAAGTAGTAAATGTTTTAACTATACATACAATCCACTCTCAGCTATATAACTTTCAATGTTAAATTTTAACTTGAGAAACCATAAAATATTGTTTTCTTTGGTTAATTTTTTGGCAAACATTATAGAACACATATTTGAATTGAATATGTTTGAACAATAAAACAACATGATTTTGTGAAATTGTAGGTTTTTTTTTTTTTGTTTCTGGGAGCACTGTTGATTAGCAAGGCAAGTAGACTATTATAATCATACTATTGCAGTGCCGTACTGAACAGGGAGGCGGTGGGAAGATATATGCAGTACTAAGTATTTATTTGCCGGTAACAAGAGCCATTAAGGCTAGATGTGACATTGACAACATACCCCATGAAACATTTTATATGGGTGCCATGATAACACATTTACAACATACCCCATGAAACACTTTATATGGGTGTCATTTTGACCAGAACAACACAAAAAATTCAAAGCCTACTAACATAATGTTTTCCGTTCAGATTTGTAAATATGGTAAAGGGTCCTTCACATATAACACCGTCTTAAAACACTAATTCTCCTTTTGTTGGGGTACTTGTTTCACAGCTCACCAAGCTCACAATATCGCCATTGATACTGGACATATGTGAGTAAGAAATACCCTTCATATATTCATATTGAATTCTATATTCCCCTGTTTACTTGAAAACTAAACATCCTGATAGTTTTTCTTACCCCCCCCCCCGGTAATCTAGAGCATTGAGGCCCCTTGACCTCGCGCTCCAACTGGAAAGTCTTTTTAGCTCGAGGGCCCAAGAAAGTTATCACCATTCACCCCTGCCTGACAGAAGGGCCACAGCTATAAAATCAATGGGCACCTGACAAGATATGTGACTGGGCCCTTGACTGTTTCATTTCCAATTTCAAAGTAAAATATTTGAATAAAAATAAATTTCAAAAATGACGCCCCTCCTCCCCCAATCCAACGTTTTGGGCTCTAACAGGTATGCGGGTCGCCCCATACCTTGCGCCGGCCTTGCTAGCGGTGGGCCTGACGATGTTAGTAAACTATCAGAATGTTAATCTCGCCCATTTAATTGTCTTCGATGCTCAAGTATAAAACAATCAAGTTGCAGATAAGTTTCAAGAATTTTTTTTTAAAGAACAAATTATATAATGAAACGTCATAAGTTTACGGCCGAATTAAAGTCCAAGTTGAGCCAGTGGTGGACAGTGTGTTCCATTAAATAGCCATGACGTCTGGTCCTATTGGTGCAATGTGAATACTTTCAATGCACAATTTGTGTATCTTTAAAAAATGGGGGTTATATGTCCGTGTCTATTTTGTTGTTGGTGGGGAAAGAGGTGGTGTTCATGCTTGCCCCTCCCTACATTTTGAAAAAATGTCATAAAGTTGTTATATTCCCCCCCCCCCGGAAAATTTTTACCCCCCCCCCCCCGGAAAAATTCCTAGCGACGACCATGGTGGTGTTCTGTATATTTCTTATGACCTTAATTCATCTCTACTACCCCTACAATAGACTAAAGTAATTCTATCTACTACCCCTACAATAGACTAAAGTAATTCTATCTACTACCCCTACAATAGACCAAAGTAATTCTATTTTAAGTAATCTGGCCAAGTCTCACGTCTCGGCTGCTGTCAAGTCAATACACTGCACACACCGTCAGTATGATTAAGACAGTGAGTCATGGAGTGGAGAGCACATAAATGATTCAGGCGTTCAATTGTTAACTTTCAACTCATTCATGACGCCGTGAAGCAGTGTGGAATCAATACAGTAGAATCGATTATACGCAGGCCTTTTTTATTTACTATTCAAATAGTGAAAACAGTTTTGTTGTTTACCAAAACCAGTTTAAAAAAATGTATTCTGAATTTTTTTTTATTGAATGTACGTTTGTATGCTTAGCTGATTCTGTCATGTTTTTTCATGACATGATATGCAGACAACACACATAATACAGACAACACATAATACAGACAACACATAATACAGACAACACATAAAACACAGACTACACATATAACACAGATAACACACATAATACAGACAACACATAAAACACAGACTACACATATAACACAGACAACATATATAGCACAGACAACACAGATAGCAGAGTCTACTGAATACAGTACGTTATTCTTTGATATTTTTTTTCTAAATTTTCTCAGCGAATCAGTAGAAAAGAAACTGAAAATCTTATAAATTATTTGCTGTTATTAAACCGATAGCGCATTATCAAGAATTTGATATTTAAAAAAAAAAATATATCTATCACTTTTTTATATCATTGATCCTGTTGGGGGGGGGGAAATCGACCCCTCCCCCGAGCCCTCCCACCTCCGTAAATGAATCCCTAGATATATATGCGCGTCAGTAGATATGTTTAAATATCAATGAGTATGTCTGTATCTCCTGCCAATAGATGTGTTGGTGTGTCAGTGTGTCTGTCTGTATCTCCTGTCAATAGCTGTGTCTGTATGAGTGAGTCTGTCTGTATCTGCTGTCAATAGATGTGTGCTGTATCAGTAAGTCTGTCTGTATCTCCTGTCAATAGATGTGTTGATGTGTCAGTGTGTCTGTCTGTATCTCCTGTCAATAGATGTGTTGATGTGTCAGTGTGTCTGTCTGTATCTCCAGTCAATATATTTTTCTACGTGTCAGTGAGTCTGTATCTCCTGTCAATAGATTTGTTGATGTGCAGGCTTACGGAGCCGCCATATTTTTTCCGGCTCCGTCTCCCACAAATTTGACGGCTCCGGATCCGGCTCGGCTCCGGCTCCCTATTAAGATAGTATCACACGAGACAAAAAATTTTGTAATTGCGCAACGCAAACATGCCGCTGATAAAATGTTATGCAAATTTTGCCGCGTTCACCCCCATAGTCAGGAACTTGAAAAATATACGCATTGTCGGTTTTACTTAAAACAAACCATTTCAGTGCATCCAGAATCATATCATTTTTTTCGACCGAGATTTCACTAGTCGCCATTTTCATAAGTAATAAAAAGGTATTTCAATGATCAAATTAGCAAATAGTAAAATGATACATTATTTAAAATATTTTAAAGACTTCCGTATTTATATTTATTATTTATAAATTTGAAGTGACTATTCGGACCCAGTCCCAATAAAGTCTGATTGTTATTCGAACCCACAGCCTTATAAATGTATCTACTCTATTTCAGCTATTCTGTTTATAATAAAATTGTTAAATACAGAAAGCGACCATTTTGTTTTTTGTCTATTACAAATTCCCGGTCAATTAATATACAAAATGACGCGTTCTATTTGTCGTCGTAGTAAAAATTTATTTTTAAATGATTGACACAATTATTCTATGAAATAAAACTGTTTTAACTTTATATATAACAAAATAACATGCCATTAAAAAATTTCGGAGGGTAAACAAGATTTAAAACGAACACAAAACGATTCCCCATTAAAGATTTCTTGTGGTGATGTGCGTGCACGCTATCATTTAAATGCCGTTACTGTTGTGGCGTTCGTAAAACATGAGAATATTTCAAATTGTAGGAGGCAAACAATCAAACCAAATTGGAATTTTAAAGCTAAAAAAAAATTCTGCTTTAAAAAAAATCATTTGGGAGCCGTGGAGCCGCCAGATTTTTTCGGCTCCGGCTCCAGCAAAAAGTGCGGCTCCACGGCTCCTCGGCGCCGGCTCCGCAAGCCTGTTGATGTGTCATGTCAAAATATAGTTGAGTATCAATAGATGATTGTATGTGTGTGTTTGTGTATGTCACAGACTGTATTTAAGACATCTTCCGTGTAGCACCAAACCACCCCCCCCCCTTTTAAACCCCACACCCCTTTTCATACCCCCACCACTTCCCATAAAGAATTATGGTATCCCCCCTCCCTATAAATGTGCCTGGGCCAAAATAATAGCCGTGTCTTAGGACGCAATGGATCGCCAATACCTGTCCACCCTCCTCCCACCTTCCATCTTCTGTAGCTTCCGAATTTAATGGCTTTTATGTCCACGGCGGTAAAGTGACCAGTGAGTGTTTCTGATCATTTGATAACGTATCTTGCCTGACCGTATCTGATCATTGATAAAGTACATTGCCCGTTCGCTCAGGAGGTGGAATGAAATGTAATTTATAGCACCCACACATGTGTTTGACAACTGACATTGATTTATGTGGGGAAGTAGGGAACCGATTAAGAGGGCCCAATAATATAAAAGGAGATTTTTTTCGAATTATGGTCCATTCCCTTACGGGGGACCATACGGCCATTCCCTTACGAGGGGTCCACACTGTATGGGTCTATTTAGACTCCCGACTCCACGAATCGGTTCACTACTGTAAACTTACCTGACAGCTAAGAGCTCTTTTCAGAGCTTGATGTATCTATGTTTTAAATAAAGTCAAGTGTTGGTCATTATACATACATTTAACTTGAGTTGGTCTGCATCTGTTTGTCACGTGGCTGTACACAAAATAAATTATTTGACTCACGCATTCAGCTCAGATAGTGCCAATATCGGTCCGATACCGATACCGATCCGATTATCGGTCGCTCCCTAGTCTCATCTATGCCTGCGCTTGTGTGTGTATGTGTATGTGAGTGTATTATTTTCTTACTTTACTTTTTTCATTGTACGGCTTTCATGAATTTGGCTTAGATGATAAACGGCATATAGTGGAGTCGCTGAACAGTTAAGGCGTTCAAAATCGTATTTTTATTAGTTTAAGCTCTGTGTTTCGGATTAATTGCATCAGTTGTTATGTAACAGATTCCTTTCTTTCATTGTAACAAACATCTTTTTTCTACAACTCAATACTTTAACCAAAATGTATCGCACGTGTCAATGTTTAAAAAAAGAAGTTTTAATTAAACATGATATGTGTTGTCTGTTTCTTTTTTTAATGAAACAGTAACGTCAGGAATCAGAATCGAGAGTAGATGTGTTAGGGAAGAATAAGAATCGAATATGCATAGATAAAAATGCTGGAATCGTCCCATCACTAGTTATAAGATTTACTTGTTACGTACTTACAGTAACTAGTTGACAAAAGGCAGACAAAAATAAGTGAAACTTAGACTTAGAAGAAAATAAATATATATTAAAGTTTTAAAAATGTCACCAATTTCTCTGATACCAACATTTTGGTGAATGTGTGAAACTGTATTCAGTCATGTGTTCAGGTTGTACTACTTACGACGGCTCTGTCTTCTTATTTGATACAGGCTGCTACTCTATTGCCAGGTCCCTATTGTTTCATTAGGGTCCATCTGATAACACACATATTAATGTGCACGTGTTTCATTAGGGTCCATCTGATAACACACATATTAATGTGCACGTGTGCGTCTCACGTCTTTGGATGTCACCCTTCCACTGTGACGGACTTGGTATGGGTTAAAATGCATATTGCTGTACCCAACGAGAATTTTAATTTCGTGTTTCACAATTTTAAGGACATGTGTGTTTCGTGTTTCACAATTCCTTTTGCAGCGGCTGTGATTCTTAAATCTTACTGACGGTGTTCATATTTTTTAAAGTCAGTCTTCTTGTACATCAATGTATTGACTCATTAATAGCTCAACACAGTATGACGTATTATATTAAAATACATGCCATTTAAGTCATATTTATATTTGGAACACCACGTTTTTATTTCATTGACGGAATAACAAATTAGCTACTTACAAAGGGGCACCAGAGGGTCTATTCCATTTATAATTTTATATGGTTGGGAAATGGTAACCAAAAAATATTGAGGTCTCCTCCGTCCTCTCCCTCTTTTTAAAAAAAAAAAAAAATATATGGTCTTTTAAGGGAGGGGGGCGCTAAAACGGTATTAAAAAGGCATTTTGCCCCATGCGCTCAGTTAAAAGTGTTTCTTGATCAAGGAAAGAATGATCGGCTCGTAGTTTGTTCTCCATTAGCTTCATGTCTTTTGAAAGCCATCGATAGAAGATTTGCAAACATGTTTGACAGCATTTATGCTCAGCTGGCATCCGTTGTACATCCCAAATTCAAGTTGGACTGGATGGATGATGATTTGCAGTGTTCGTATCTTATTGAATTACTGAAGAGACGCGTTTCACAATCACTATTGGTTGCTACGACTGATGATCAGAAAGCAACGTCGGCTGCTGCTGCTGATGGTACAGATAATCAGCCAGACTTCTTTGCTGGATTGTCAGCCAGACGACATCGTGTGAATGATTCACCTGATGCGAATCAAGAAATTAATAATTACTTGGCAGACACTTCAGACAGTATTGCATCGTTGGATGTCTATCCACATATCCGTAAAATATACATAGACCTGAATACAGGACTTCCTTCAAGCGCTGCTGTTGAAAGGCTGTTTTCATTAGGAGGACGAGTATTTTCCCTCTTCGTTCACGACTGAGCAGTGCGCATTTTGAAATGGTTACTTTTATTCGCCTGGCTAAGTGGTAACTGCCAGTAAGGTGGCGTTACCCTGTGAACTATACTGGAATTCATCGTTCATCGTTAGTTTTCCAGATGTAATGCAATCCACTGACTCGGTCTGACTGCTTTAACTATATTGTGATGTTTAACTGTTTATGTATCATTTGCTTTTCTATGACAATCATTTGCTTCATTCATCCATTCATTCATCCATCTATTCATTCATTAATTCATTCTACAATATGTGTACAGCATACATATTAAAAAATCTTGTTGCTTAAGGACGTTAAGGTATGCCGACTTATTTAATAGTAGTTTATTATGTTGTCAAAGACTTTTGCATGCTTTGAGGGAAACTGATGTAGGAAGTGCTAACTATTGAACAAAATTTGGTTAAAAATACATCATCTAAATCAGCCAAAAATGTTGTTATCGTTTATCGATGTAAGTGATATAGAGCAATGAGTTACGTATTTGCGTTTTATTCGTCGAATGACCCAAATATTGGTATTGGTATTGGCAATAATAAATAAATATTGGTATTGGTATTGCAATACTGGTTTTAAAATTGTATTGGTATTGGTATTGCATTACTGGTTTTAAAATTGTATCGGTATTGGTATTGCCAATAATTTTTTTTAGTATTGTTAACAACCCTGCCTATGCCACTCGTCCCACAGTCGGCACCCAGAGCCTCGTCAGTCGGCACGATACTAAAACCATTACTTCCTTTTATCGTGCATTACAGCATGGTCAAAAGGAATCAGCACGCCACGTTTTGTGTTTTTAGACTAAACAAACAGATTACTTTTCTGAACAACTGAACATCAGAGCCGCTTTATCCACTAGACACTGTGCCTAGGGCCTACGGACTTTTCAAGGGCCTACGAAAGCCAGAACATAAAGTGAAAACAAGTTCAGAAAGACAGTAAAATTTAATAATGTTTGTATTAAAGTAACTATATATAACCGTATGACATGAGCACCTTAGCAAGTCAAGCTGCAGTGCTGTAGATATGTAAACAGTATGTTAACTTTTCGGCTCTTTGTCTTAGCAAAGTCAAATATGACGTCCTCAAATGTCTATTCCCTCATCAAATCCTTTTCAATTGAAAGTAATGCCAGGGAAGATATTCGTGTTTGTCCCATCGTTGACCGAAAATACCCTTTTATCAATTTGAGTTTAGAAAAGGAACGTTCCCCTTCCAAAAATTGATATATAGATCCGGAAGGCAATAATCACATTGAGAAAACTTGTCACCAACCTATTCTGTATTTGTGCTGTAAGCATTTCAGCCACAGTTTACTTGTCAGCAAACATCCGTGAGAACAAAAGAAATTAATTAGTAAATGCATCTTCCAGATCTGATGGGTACATCTCAATTAGTGACTTGGCTTTCGACATTGTTTGATCAGTTAACAGAGATCTTTCCAGAAGAGAGTTGAACCTTTTATGTAGTGTTGTGTAGGCCGTTTCCCCATCTCAGTAATAAGTCTTTCTATGATAATATAAAAACACTGAGTACGGAATTTGTCACTAGGACTCATACCTAAAACCGGATCATTACCATCCACAACTTCATCATGAAATCAGCGTCGCTGTCGTTTGCGTTGTGTACATTCTTTATAGTCCTTTTGAAAGAGCTCTTTTGCTATACCTTCGTACATTTCAAATTTATCGCGTGTATCATGAAAGTTAAGAACAAGACTGACATACACAAGTTGATGTTAACTGAATTCCATGCTCCTGTAGACCTTTGTTGACAATATAATTTTTTTGGAACAAATCTTCCAAATCACACACATTAACGCTGTCTCGAAATGGTCCAACCTCTTTATGAGTGATTTGGCTTCATGCACAAATGCTGGTGGTTGACGTTCGCTTGTAGCAACATCAGACAATGCTTGTTGAATTTCCTTATACTTTGTATAAAATGCTCTAGTAGCGTCACTTCGTGCAGAACATAATGTCATAAAGGTTTTTTTTTTTTTCAGGCACTCAATTTTAACCATCGCTGCGGATAAAGCGAAAAAAAAAGTGTAGACTGACTCCTACTGACCCTAATATACAGTCTGAGTCTGTAGGCAAATCTAACACCGCAGCTTCTGCATGACCCATAACAGAATTTGCAGATACCTTTTGCTTTGTAACACTTGTTTCGGCTGCTTCACTTTTTCAGCACAGTTCGGCAACATTATTTTTGGTATTGCTCCACTCTCGTGTTTCCTCTTGTATTCATCAGACCTGGTTATTTAAAAGTACTTTTGTTACTTTTTTAAATTTTGTAATAAAAATAAGCACACGATTAACGATAAACAACAAATGCGAAGCGCATGATTTAACATCGGAATTACTTCGTCATCACTGCATAGAGTCTGCGTAGAATATTTAACAATGCAGAAAGTTTTTTTTAGATTTCAAATCGCAAAGAAGTGCGGGTGCATTCTTGAAAAATATTAAAAATGAATTTGGGAGGGCCTACGACTTTGAAAGTGCCTATGGCCTACGACTTTGAAAGTGCCTATGGCCTACGACGAACTTAAAACGGCCCTGCTGAACATGCATACATAAATTCACTCATATACATTTTCAAGTGTCACGTGGCTGGCAATCCGGGTGCACTTGTAGTTTTTAATAACTACATAATAGTGGTAATAAAGCCAATTCACGTTTTTTTTTTTTCAATCTTTGTAAAGTTAAATTTAGTAGTCATTGAATTTGCCTTATAGACTTTTTTGTTATCTTTGTAAACTTGGTCATTGTATTTATGAAAACAAATATAGATGATTGAACATTTGTGAAAACAAATATAGATGATTGAACATTTGTGAAAAATAATATAGAGGAATGAACAAATTTGAAAACTATTATAGATGAATGAACAAATTTGAAAACTAATATAGATGAATGAACAAATTTGAAAACTAATATAGATGAATGAACATATTTGAAAACTACTATAGATGAATGAACACATTTGAAAACTAATATAGATGAATGAACAAATTTGAAAACTAACATAAGTGAATGAATAGATTACCATCTGTAGTCGCCCTCTACCTTTCCCTTTCCTTTTATGTGATGGTAAGTACCGGTACTTTTAGTAAGTGGCCTAATGCCAGTGGAAGGGGTAGGGGGGAGCTAAGATATGTTGTATTAAAAAATATAGACTTTTCCAGAAATGAAATAAATATATAAATGCGATAAAAAAAAGTACTGTTTCTAAAAAAACTAAACAACAACTTGGCCAGACATTTTGAAGTGGGATGACACGAGCTAAACATTGTTTATATATTATCATTAGACTGACGACATATTGACTTACTTCATTCCGGGCCCCAGGCCTCGCAACGAAAGGAGGGGCAGACTAGCCCTTTTCAGTGCCCTCGGCCAGTGTGAGGGGGGGGGGCAATGTCATTACCACCGTGAGGGTGAAGTAACCGAAAACTTCTCAGGTGCCCCAAACCTATAGGGGCCATATTGTTTTAGAAATGTTTTAATATTCATGTATAATTATATCGCTGCCTAATTGGTGGGTCAGGGTGGACTCAGTGGTCATAGTTTGTCAGCTGTTGTCAACATATATATAGAGGGTATGCACAACTTTAAATGTGTTTTTAAATATGTTTGCAACAGTGTAGTAAATATGCATATAGCTCAATATCTGATAATTCTAAGTATAGGCCTGACTAAATATTTATGAAGTGACACAATTATCAGCCCAACCCCGTGGAACACACAGGCATGTGAGGGTTCACCTGCCCGGAGTCGCACTATTGATTTGTTTGTGTATGTTAGGTTTCCATAGTGCTGAGACAAAGGGGGATTATTTTTAAGTCTAAAGGGAATCGATTCAATCAAATATGTCCATATTGGCACTATCGAATATGGCACATCGGTGGTTGTGTTTTTCTGTGCTATTGGCATGTTATTTCAAAGGGCAGTCAGTTATAACGTTCGCATTCAATATTTTAATACCCGCCCTCATAACTAATAACTGTATTTATGGGCAGCGGCGTAAAGAGAGTGGTGTCGGCGAAGATCATTTAATAGTATGCCTGCCAGTTTACAAGAGGTGTTACTTTAACTAAAATATTACAACGTCTTGAGACACAAACCATTCTTTTTAGGTTCACAAAAAGCGAGTGATAACATAAAATGTACATAAATGTACCCCCGGGTACCAACTACCAACTATGCACGGAACGCCACTGCTCGTGGGTAGCCTAGGTCACATACACACAGTGGACGTGGCAGAACGACATGGCCGTTTTGAGTTTTAGGATTGTCGTAGGCTACGTCACCTTTTGCAAAATAAAAATTTAATTTTAAAGCGTGTTCAAGTGGCGTAACTAGGCGGGGGTGGGGAGTATGCGATCCGACCCAGGCAGAACTTTGTTGCCAACTAGAGTGGTATCTACAGTACTATAGTACTTATGGCATGGGAATGGGGCGGCTTTGCCAGAGTCAACCTCGGGTGACATGAAGAAAAATAATATAATTGAAGTTATTTGATTTAAAAAAAAAAATAGAGGGCACAATGGTGTGCGGGGTGGATGGATGGGTGGGGGGAGGGCGGGGGGAGGAGTGGCCTTCCCCTGAAAATGATAAATTCCCAGTTTTCAGAAGGTATCATTTTAATTGTTAATACCTAAATACAGGTTATAAACATTTTGAACAACTTCTTGACTCATAACTTTGTATTTATGTTTGTAATGGAAGGAAAGTGACAAAAGGTCCTTGTATAAAGTACCTTGTCAAAATTTCGGTGTTGTTGTGTATTTTTTGTTATAAACTTTGATGTCATTGAGTTGATAACTGCCCAGAGACCCTACCAAAAAAAGACTTATTGTAGGCAGCCCTCAAAAAGTGTTCAGTCACCTGTTGGATGACGCCCCTTTCACTCCGCCCCCCTCCCCCATCTTCCGCGCCACGGTTCGCGCTGGTCCAATAAAGACACCAATATTACTGTACTGCCAATATTACTGTACTGCCAATATTACTGTACTGCCAATATTACTGTACTGCCAATATTACTGTACTGCCAATATTACTGTACTGCCTTCCTAGTATAAACTCCGCCAAGGACGGTCCCAAGCCCGGCTGAAAAAGGAGGATGGTTGTTGTCCTGGGAGAAGAAGGCTCTTCATCACGAAGACCTATGACTTATGCTGTACAAACAGGCACAGGGGTCACTGATTGGGTGGAAAGCACACGTTCCCAGGATCATAACTGCTTCCTTCCGTACAAAGAAGAAGATCGAAATGAATATAATCCAGTGTTATGCACCAACAAACGACGGCGACGAAGAGGAAAAAGATCAGTTCTACAGCAGACTCCAAAAGATTCTGGAGAATTTCCCAAACAAGGATCTCACAATCCTCATGGGAGACATCAAGGCCAAGATAGGGACTGAAAACAGTGGAAATGAACAAGTCATTGGCACTCGTGCTCTAGGGGTGATGAATTAAAATGGAGAGAGATTTGCTGACTTTTGTGCACTAAACAATATGGTCATCGGGGGCAGCATTTTTCCTCACAAAAGGATACACAAGAGTACATGGATATCTCCAGACAACACAACTGAGAACCAGATCGATCATATCTGTATCAACAAAAAATTTAGAAGGTCATTACAAGATGTAAGAGTGAAAAGAGGGGCAGGCGTAGCATCGGACCATCACCTGGTGATAGCTAGAGTGAAGCTGAAACTAAAGAGGATTCTTAACAGCATATCAGACAGATGAGTCAAATACAACATTAGCTGCTGAAAGACCCTAAAACAAAAGAGCAGTTCAACTTAGTGCTGAATATAAATATGAAGTGCTTCAAGAATTGGTTGAAGAGGAATATAGTGTACTCAATATGTGGCAGAAAGTGAAAGAAACTTTAAGATCGTCATGCCAAGAGACAGTGAAGCGTCACCAGAAGGAGTGGATCACAATAGAAACTCTGAACAAGATAGAAGACGGGGGGGGGGGGAAGAAGGCAGCAGTCAACAACAGTAAAACCAGGGCAACAAAGGGTAAGGCTCAAGAAGAATATGCAGAAGCACACAGCAAACTATGTGAAGGGGTTGGCAGCGGAGGCAGAACATGCAGCATAAAGCGGGGATATAAAAATGCTATACAGCATAACCAAGAGACTCTCGGGGAAGACGAACAAGCCAGAAAGACCTGTCAAAGACAAGCAGGGAAAAACCATAAACAGCTTAGATCAACAGGAGCTCCTAAATAGACTAGCACCTCCGACCCCCCCCCCCCCGGGCCAGACATTGAACCATCCAAAGTGGATCTCCAGATTAGCTACGAAAAGCCCACAAGAGAGGAGATCATGAAAGCCATCACCCTGATGAAAAATGGAAAAGCAGCTGGACAAGATGACATTCCAGCAGAAGCACTAAAGGCAGATTTGAACACATCAGTAGAGATTTTATATCCTCTCTTTGGGAAGATCTGGAACGAAGAAGACATACTAGCAGACTGGAAGGAAGGTTACCTTGTCAAGCTTCCAAAAAAAGGTGACCTCAGCAACTGCAGCAACTACATGGGTATCACATTACTATACGTACCCGGCAAGATTTTTAGCAGTATTCTCTTGGAGAGGATGAAAGAAACAGTCGGTCCACAACTGCGATATGAGCAGGCAGGCTTTCGAAAAAATAGATCAAGCACGGATCAAATTGCAAACTTCGCATCATGGTTGAGCAGTCCCTAGAGTGGAACTCACCATTGTATGTCAACTTTGTGGACTTTGAGAAGGCGTTTGACAGTATAGATAGAGAGACCCTCTGGAAGCTCCTTCAACACTATGGAATCCCACCAAAGCTAGTTAACATTATTATCACAATATACTTATAAATGAATACAAACAACAATACTCGAGGTTGGTAAAACAATGTACAGTGGGTATTCGGTTAACGAACTGTTCGGACAGCGAACAAATCGGACAACGAACACTTTCAGGAAAGATTTTTGTGTTCGGACAACGAACAAAATTCGGATAACGAACAAAAACTAATTCTAACGAAAACGTCTCGGCGGCTCTCGGAACACCTGACATCAGTCCTCAATTTGTCCTGAAAATGGATGTGCGCGTGCGCTGACATGTCATCACTCATACTACGTAGCAGTGAGGCAGCACCATACGACGCGTAGGGTAGTGTGCGACGACACATCGTTAAAAGTGTACCATACATGTGTAGTTGGTTTATGTCCTTGTGGTTTTCGTATGGGCTTCTCTAAACGCCTTATAAAAACCCCTGAAAATTTTACAATATCATGGGACCTAAAAAGGGTGGAGTGTCAAAAACTGTGCTCACCATAAAAACCAAGCAAGAGATTATAACTAAAGTAGAGAGTGGACAGATAATGACTGATGTTACCAGGCAGTACGGCTTGAACAGGTCTACTGTAGGCACAATCCTAGCTAAAAAAGATATCATCAAGAAGACTCAAGCCGCTAAAGGAGTAACGAAAATTACATCTGAGAAGCAAAAAAAAGTGTCATCCATGATAAAATCGAGAGTTTGCTTTTAGTTTGGATAAATGAACGGAAGGTGAAAAGAGATGTAACTAGAATGGCCATCCTTCAAGAGAAGGCTGGAGAAATTTTTGAGAAATTGAAAGAACAAACTCCAGGCTCGTCCTCCGAAAATCTAGAATTCGAGGCTACCACTGGCTGGTTTACAAAATTTAAAAGGAGATCTGGCATTAAACAAGCTGATGTCAATAGGGTTGCTGGTCTCCACAACGACATTGCTATCAATCATTTCCTGAAAATCCTGAAGGAGAGAGGAAAACAACTGACATTGGACATGTTCTTTAACGTCCAAAGAAAGTAAAAGAACTGATTAATAAGCAAGGCTATCTGTATGTATCATATTTGTAATAAATAAACTTACTAAGAAATTATTCTTGTACATGACAATTTTTTTAAATTAAATTTTTAGAATCTCCAGAACGAATTAATCGAATTTCCATTAACATATATGGTAAATCGATGATCGGTTAACGAACGATTCGGATAGCGAACATAATTGTGGAACGGATTAAGTTCGTTAACCGAATACCCACTGTATTCTCTCCTTCAACAACAACAACCGTCACTACTTCGCATCTTTCTTCTACTTCCGTTCAACATAAACATTTATTTAGTGCACTGTCATAGGGAATACCCTGTGACATACCCTCCACCTTTACAGAAACAATGCTAATTGTTTTGTTTTGTTTTTAAACGATACCCCTACTTATAAAAAGGATAGCCAAATACAATCAATAACATCAAGAACAAATAACCCCAGGTATCCGATACCGATGTGGCTGCAAAATCCAACAAACCACCATCACAACAGTAAACCTCCATTTAGTGCACTTGAGAATAATAACCTCCCATGTACAATGTTAACAACAAAATATAATATATTGAATAACAAAATGCCAAATAATAACATAATGGTTCCGGGACATCTTCCCGTTCAATAAACAAATAACTTAAAATGTATCATATCCAGCTCACAGTCCTAATTAGTAATATTCATTACTAACAAAATGACAAAATATGATAAAATGACATCGAATACATATATTATGACGAAAAAAAATTACAATACATTCAAATAACACAAAAACAGTTTAGTCTACTCAATCACTAAGTAAGTGTCTTTAACGCTGTGCTTCCCCCGCATTCTCGCCCTGCGGTAACCTAGATAGTGTGTCAGCCACGACATTTTGACTCCCCGGTACCACCTCAATGTCAAAACAATAGTCTTGTAACAGTAGCGCCCACCTGGATACCCTGGAATTGACTGATTTCCGGCTGTTGACAAAATTCAATGGGGCGTGGTCAGTTCTTAAAACAAAGGGATTCCCCAACAAGAATCTGGCGAATTTGGTCATGGACCAAACCACCGCAAGGCACTCCTGTTCGATTGTTGAGTACCTCAACTCTGCAGGATTCAGTTTCCTGCTTATGTACATAACAGGATGTACAGCACCGTTCACTTCCTGCATTAAGCAGCCTCCAATACCCCTTGCCGAGGCATCCGTAGTCAAAATGAATCTTTGCCTCATGTCAGGGAGTTGCAGAATGGGTGCTTTTGAAAATAATGCCTTAATTTCCTCTAGGGCTTGTTTACACCCTTCTGTCCAGCCGATCTTCTCAGGTTTTCCCTTCTTAGTAAGGTCTGTCAAGGGCTGAATTATTCCCGCGTAACCCGCAATGAATCTGCGGTAAAAGTTGCACAGACCTAGCAGACTCCTCACCTGTTTCTTGGTTGTTGGGGTTGAGATGTTAAGAATGTTATTAACAATGGTCTTGCTGGGCTTCATGGTACCCTGGCCCACCACATAACCAATGAAGGATAATTCTCTGTATCCCAGCTCCACTTTTGTTGGTCTGACTGTTAGCCCGTGTGCGCTTAGTGTTTCCAGTACAGAGTTTAATTGGTGCAGATGTGTATTCCATTCCTCATGGTGTATGCACATATCATCCAGGTATGTTATCACATCAGTGCGATTACCCAGCAGCCGCCTCATCATCCTAGAAAAGGTAGCTGGAGCATTAACCAATCCAAAGCTCATTACTTTGAATTGGAAGAGACCCCATGGTGACCTAAATGCTGTCAGAGGTTTGGCTCTCTCTGTTAAGGGGATCTGCCAGTACCCTCTGGTTAGGTCCAATTTTGAGAAAAAACGGGACCGAGAAAGTTGAGCCAAAAGTTCCTCAGGATCCGGCATCGGCTCTGAATCAATCCTGGTTATTTTATTCAGTCTCCGGTAATCCACGCAAATTCGAATTCCTCCTGTTTTTTTTTTTTACTATTACCATTGGTGCTGAGTATGCTGACTCTGATGGCTCAATGATGCCCAGGTCAATCATATCTCTAATTTCTCTCTCTACCTCATTGTAGTAGGCCAGCGGAATTTTGTATGATTTAAGTCTTATTGGATTGTCAACGTTAATCACTATATCATGCTCAATGATCTTGGTTTGCCCAGGAACATCTGTAAATGTGATACTAAACCTTTCCAGTATTACTTTTATATCTTCCCTCTCCTTATCTTTTAAATCTCCTGATATAGCCACATGCTCAAGGGTTTCAGTCTGTTGTACAGAGGGTATCGTCCGGATGCCCCCTGTTCCCAGATCCTCGTTGGTATCCTCGTGCTCAATCAGCAGTGCGGAGTGTGCATGTACCAGATCGTCGGGGTCGAAAGCTAGCTGTGGCGGCCTCTCGAAAAATTTTCGAAAATGTTGACGTGATACACTTTCTGCCGACCCGCCACATCTACTAGATAGTCTACATCTGTCACTCTTCTGACAACTGTATTTGGGCTTTTCCACGATATCTTAAGTTTGTCCTCCCGATTCGGTAATAGCACAAAGACTTGATCAGTGGGGTCAAGGTTCCGCATGGTTTTGCTCTTGTTGGCTATAGTCCTATGCCGCCTATTGGCAGTTTCCGTGGCTTGTTTAGCCCATTCACATGCGGTAACAACCTTATCACGTAGTTGTACCACAACCTCATAAGAAGTTCTGGTTTCCGCATTTAATTGGGGTTTCACCATTAGATCCTTTAGTATTCCCATGAGCCCTTTTGGGTTGGCTCCATAAAGTAGTTCAAATGGCGAGAATCCTGTGCTTTCATTGGCTACCTCACGATATGCAAAGAGTACCGCTGGTAGCAGTTTATCCCAATCTCTTGGTCTTTCCACAATTACCTTGCGCAACATCCTCTTAAAGGTCCCGTTCCACCTCTCACACATCCCGTTGCTCTGCGGGTGGTATGGGCTGGTAAATGTTTGTCTGATACCCAACAAACGAATATATTGCCTGGTAAGTTCAGCCGTGAACTGCGTGCCCCTATCTGATAGTATTACATCTGGGAACCCTACACGAGTGAAGACTTCCAACAGCGATTCTGCGACGTCTTCGGCAGTGATCGTCTTTAGAGGGATTGCCTCAGGCCAACGAGTGCACGAGTCCACAACAGTTAATATGTATCTGAATCCCTTGTCTGACATTGGATGGATCGGGCCCACAATATCAATATTTTCTGAAATGGTCGGTTTGTGGTCGCAGTCACCTGTAACGGAGCATTGGTGTATCTGTCTTTTGGGTCCTTGGAACAGCACACTGTGCATGATCGACAATACGTTTTAATGTCTTTGTTGACATGTGGCCAGAAAAAGTGTTGGAGCACTCTTTGCTTGGTTCTCGACACCCCCATATGTCCTGCTAGAGGAGAGTCGTGTGCTGTGGCCAGCACCAGAGAACGGTACTCACTAGGAACAACCAGCTGCGTATATCCCTTAGTTTTCCCTTGGAAACTACGAAATAATAATCCATCTCGCAATTCGTAACTGGATTTATGTCTTTGGTTCACCTCTCGGTGGAGGCCCGAAAACAAGGGCCTTAATGACGGGTCCTCACGCTGTTTCTTGAGAAGTTTGCTTCCTGTTTCCCCCATCTCCGGGGTGCTAATCGTCTTTAGGTTTTCCGCATCTTTATCGATGACCTTCGACTCCTTTGATTTCATCTCAAGGCTGCCGGTTACTGCCTTCATAATGTCTCGGTTGTTTCCTACTGTATTTCCCTCTTCTCGTTTCATTTGAGCTCGGGTCACCGCTGCCCCTGCCTGGCTATCAACTGCTTGATGTTGTTGCCACAACTGTAAACCAGCTAAAGTGGGTTGTTGCACACCCCTTATGTTCCCTATTATCAAATCAGCGGCTGCATTTTCCAACACACAGGCCTCTAATTCTCCAGAGAAGAATGGAGTCGTAACTTGTATGACGGCAGTTGGATACGTTTCAATGGTTACCCCCAAAGGTAATACGTGACAGGGTCCTTCCCGTTAGTTGCGAGCGGTACACAAAGCAACGTCTTACGCCTGCCGTGGTGCAGCCTGTGTCCCGTAGAACTCCAACCTTCTGATTGCCGACTAGTCCAGGATAAAACTCTAATTTTCCCCGACGACATTTCAGTGACCCTGCATAGTCCATGCGGTGGTCCGGTGTGACATTCTGACCCGGTTGATATGCTTCTACGACATCCTGTCTCCCTCCGGCACTCACCTCCATACACATTGCGGCTCGATTGGCAGTCCTACACTGCCGTGCCCTATGACCCCATCTACCGCAGTAACTGCATCTAGGACCCTTCTGTTCCAGGTCGCAGCTGGCTCTCATGTGACCAGCCTTCCCACAATTAAAACAGATCACGGTCTCTCGACCACTGGTTGCCACTCTATTCCTGGACACACCCGCCATCGTTCTTGCAGCGAAAGATAATTCGGCAACACTTTCAACTCCCATGCTCCTCTCTGGGTGGGCCGTTGCGTATTGCTGACAAAGTTCTACTGCCACCGCCAAACTGGTCGGCTTACGTTCTTTGAGAAACGCCACCAGCACAGAATCACATGACTGGTAAATCTTGTCTCGTAGCACAAGATCTCGAAGAGTTGTATAAGTTAGCTCGGTCCCAGATAGATGCACCCACCTGTCAAAATACAACTGTACTTGGTCCATATACTGGTGGAACGTGTCCCCTGGTTGAGGTGTAGCTTCATGGAACTTCCTGCGGTAGCCCTCTTCCGTCAGTCCGAACCTGGTAAGCAAGACTTCACACATCCTATCATAGTCCTCCAGGTCAGACATGGTGAAAGACATGCATGCTTGAAGGGCCTTTTCTGAGAGTAAATTATATAGAAATTTGCCCCATTCTTTCTTTGGCCAACCAGCGCTTTCTACATGAATTCTGAATCGTTGCAGGTATGCATCCATCAGGTCCACCTGTTCATTAAAATTCTGAAGTTTTGGCCTCCACGTGTCTGCATATGTTGCCTTCTGTTCGCTCTTGATATCTTCTCTACCTCCTCGCAGTTTTTCTTTTTCTAGTTCAATTTCCATCATTTTTAATTGCCTCTCTCGCTCCTTCGCTCTTCCATCTCGCGCCATTGCATTTTCAATAAATCCACTTAACTTCTCACCTTGTAGTTCTAATGAGACCCCTTTTTGACAGTACAATTCAAACAAATCATCTTGAGATTTGGGATCCATGATGATAACCAAAAAATACACGTGTGACGTACCTGTGCGACCTTCAGACACAGCACAATTTAGACGAGCCCCCAGATATCACAATATACTTATAAATGAATACAAACAACAATACTCGAGGTTAGTCAAAACAATGTATTCTCTCCTTCAACAACAACAACCGTCACTACTTCGCATCTTTCTTCTACTTCCGTTCAACATAAACATTTATTTAGTGCACTGTCATAGGGAATACCCTGTGACAATTATAAAGAACTCTTACAATGGTATGTCCTGCAGAGTAATCCATGGAGGACAGCTCACAAAAAGCTTCCAGGTGCGAACTGTAGTCAGACAAGGATGCTTGTTGTCACCATTCCTTTTCCTTCTTGCAATTGACTGGATCATGAAGAAATCCATCAGAAAACAAAGAAATTGAATCCAGTGGACATTATTGAGCCAGCTTGACGACCTAGACTTCGCAGACGATATTGCCCTCCTCTCCCATAGCCAACAACAGATGCAGGAGAAGACAGATAAAGTCTCAGCCGCAGCGTTCAAGGTTGGCCTCAATATAAACCAAGACAAAACCAAGATCTTAAAAATTAACTCCACACGCACAAATCCCGTCACCCTACAAGGAAGACAGCTGGAAGAGGTGCAGTCCTTCGTTTACTTTGTGGAGTGTTATCGATCAGCAGGGTGGCACAGAGGCAGACGTCATATCAAGAATTGGTAAAGCTAGAGCCGCCTTCGTGCAGCTAAAGAATGTCTGGTCCTCCAGAGAGTTGTTCTTAGATATCAAGATTCGACTTTTTAATACCAACGTCAAATCAGTCCTGCTGTATGGAGCGGAATCGTGGAAGATGTCTAAGACCACACTAAGGAAAGTCCAAACCTTTACCAACAGCTGCCGCAGACGAATCCTCCAAATTCGCTGGCCAGACACTATCAGCAATGTCAGCCTATTGGAAAAGACCAGCCAACTCTCAGCTGAAGAAGAGATCAGAAAGAGGCGATGGGGCTGGATAGGACACACCTTACGCAAACCAGAAGCCTGTGTCACAAGGCAGGCACTGATGTGGAACCCCCAAGGTAAACGGAAGAGAGGCCGCCCAAGAAACACCTGGCGTCGAGACCTGGAAGCGTACACCATAAAGATGGGACACAACCGGAATCAGCTGGAGAAGATGGCAAAGGACAGAGGACTCTGGAGATCTGTTGTTGTTGGCTTATACCTTGCCATGGGTGAAGGACAAAATGAATGCGTTCCTAGTATGGAACGTCAATAACTTTTTAAATACAGTCATTGTAGTGAAATTTTGATGTGAAGATATACACATTTATTATTGTAAGTAACATTGAATAAACTTTGGAGCAGTGGCGTAGCGAGGAGGGGGGTAAGGGAGCATCATGCGCTACTTACACATATAATATAATCTATATTATATATATATATAACACAACTTCGAGACGCAAGACGCAGGACTATTTATAGATTGTGGAATTCCCGAATACGTCGACAACTCGCGCCCGTCTCTGGTACAAATGATAGGTATGATATGACAGGTAGAGCACACCAAACATAGCCCCCACTACATGCCAAACATAGGGCCCCCACAGCATACCAAACATAGAACCCCCTAGAGCATACCAAACATAGGGCCCCCACAGCATACCAAACATAGAGCCCCCTAGAGCATACCAAACATAGGTCCCCCAAAGAGCATACCAAACATAGATCCCCCACAGCATATCAAACATAGGGCCCCACAGCATAACAAACATAGAGCCCCCTAGAGCATACCAAACATAGGGCCCCCACAGCATACCAAACATAGAGCCCCCTAGAGCATACCAAACATAGGTCCCCCAAAGAGCATACCAAACATAGATCCCCCACAGCATACCAAACATAGGACCCCTTAGAGCATATCAAACATAGGGTCCCCTAGAGCATACCAAACATAGGGCCTCTAAGAGCATACCAAACATAGGCCCCACATAGCCCCCTAGAGCATGCCAAACATAGGGCCCCCAATAGCATACCTAATATAGGGTCCCACATAGCCCCCTAGAACATACCAAACATAGGGCCCCTACAGCATAGCAAACATAGGGCCCCATAGGATCCCATTCAATGTATGAATACAATATTGCGAATAACTGTGGAATGTGACTCAGTAAAGCCTATGGCGAGCTGTGATAATGAAGGCCTGGCCCGGTAGCGACTATGCAGGGCCGTCGCAGGAGAAGCAGCCCTAACCAACCACACCCGTCCTTTTCGAAAAGTATTATTAGTTTATTTTGATGCGCCGAGATTGGACCCTTTGGTTGGAAAGGAAGGGCATAGGGTTCCCCCTAGTCAAAGCCCTAGATTTTCTGGCAGTTGATTATGTTATTCTATTCAGAACTGTAGCTTCAAAGTACACAATTTACAAAAATGATTAATGGTTGTATTTGTTTAACGCCCATTTACAATATCACATAGAGCGCATTAAAAAACAATTCAAAATAAAAATGTATC
Source organism: Bulinus truncatus (assembly GCA_021962125.1). Lineage (NCBI taxonomy): Eukaryota > Metazoa > Mollusca > Gastropoda > Planorbidae > Bulinus > Bulinus truncatus. The sequence goes on from JAGDYQ010000099.1 coordinate 2,503,795, forward strand.
TGCTTATCATTTATAAAATTATTTTCCCAGCCACAGGCCCGTAGCCAGGAATATTGGATTGGGGGGGGGGGGGCAAAGAATTTTCGGGGGGGGGGGCGAAGAAATTTTTTTCGGGGGGGGGGGGTGCCGAAGAAATGATCGGGGCGGATCTAAACAACTTTGACGGGTGGGGGGACAAAACACTGACCCCGGGGAGGGGGGCAAAACTGTTTTCATTGTTGAAAATGTGTCTTAGAACAAAAAATATTTCGATAATTTAATGATGTATTACTTAAACTTGCGATAACGGGGGGGGGGCGTGCCCCCCGGCCCCTCCCCCTAAATCCGCCCCTGGTGGGGTAGAAGAAATGTTCGGGGGGCGGAAATGGAGGCGCGAAGCGCCGAAAGCTTGCGAACGGATAAGAGGGGTTTGGGGAGGGGATCTCAGTGAGTCCCCTCCCCAAGAAATTTTTTGCAGTTCTATATCTGGAATGGTGCATTTTAGTACCGATTGTTTAGCTATTAATTAGAAATATATCATTTTAACTACGTTTCAATAATGCATGGCATGTTGCAGTTTTGTTAAAACTAATTTAAATAGTAAAGAGTTTTAAAAAAAATGATTGATGTTTTATAACCGTTATTATTAAAATTTTGTCAAAAAACTCAAATCATGCACGGGGGGGCTCAGGTCATGCACGGGGGGGGCTCAGCCCCCCTCTGGCTACGGCCTGCCCAGCCATAAAGGCCCACGTCAACTGCTCATCACGTCGTCATAAATCAGCACACCCCATGTTAATTTTAAACCTACCCACCGGCTCTTGTTCCGGCCCTCCTGTCAAGTTTCTGCTCTTAGTCGAGCCCCATTTGTCAAATTTAAGAACCCCTGGCGGCCCGCGATCAAAAAAAAATTGGCCACCCCTGGGTTAACCAGTAAAGTTTGCAACAAGTTTCTAAACTGGCAACGAAATGTGTTCTCAGACCTCTTTAGTCTCCACCACTCGCTTTTTTTCTTTTTTAACACACTGACTACACACTCAAGTTCGCGCCAGTTGACTGTCTCAGTATGGCGACTGCCCTCGAAGGCAACGGTTTGACACTGTTGACAGTGTTACTGTTACCCACGGTAACAATCCGCGGTGGTGTGTCGCGATGCATTCTGGGTACTGCTTATATAAGCCTTTTGGAAACCGGCCGTGTCAGTTTCATGTGGTCTCTCAGTGGATCAAAGAGTTAGATATTCATTTTTTTAATCCGAAATTTTCTCTAACCTACAAAGATGCGTGAAATCGTTCACCTTCAAGCTGGCCAGTGTGGTAACCAGATTGGCGCCAAGGTATGTTAAGCAATTTTAAGAATATATATTTAATTTAGGTCTAAATACGAGATTTAAACTCGTTCTATTGTCAAACTTTGAATATGATCTTCCTGTTTTTCAAACTTTAGTTAAAAATTTTATAGTGGAAAGGATTTCGGAATATTTAAAGACTACTACCTAACTAAAAATGTGCATTTTTTACATTTTTTTCTTACATTTTGTTCGGCTTATCTGTGAATGTCTGTGAATTTTTTTATATTTTTTTTACCTTTGAGTATGTGTTAAGTGCCACGAAATAACAAATCATTCGATCGATACCGTTACAGCTGAGTTCAGTTTGTGATTGTGTTCTGAATATATAATAAGTAATATAAGAATATATGTATTATATACGTGTATATATAAGCATATAACCGGATCAGTACTTATTGTGAACTTACTCATTTTATTTAATTTGTATGATAAAAAAAAAGTTTAAAAGCATAAAAAATATAGTGCAGCTCATTAGGACATTGGGGACCTAATAAACAGGACAAAAAATGTTTTAAAAATATGGCGAATTTGAAAACATTTTAACCAAAAACCTTTGGACTAATAAGATGGAAACTATACATAGTGTTAGATACACATCTAATACTTAATTTGGATGTTTTGTATCTATTATATTAGATTTTTTAAGCACACTGCACAGAGATACGTCTACAAAGGTTTGTACGCTGTTACACTTGTAACCAAATCCAAAGTACTTATGGACAGATAATCATACTATGTTTTATTGCTTATAGAATGCTGAATATATCCTCAAAAATTCTAACATGCTAGATATTTTTTTAAAGATATTTGCAAAAGAATGAGGCAAGCTGTGCAAAAAATTAAAAAGCATTTAATTTTTAAAGTTTAAACTTTAAATAGGTCAATGACATGACACACAATGGAAGATATAGAAAACACATTTTTTCTTGTTTAAATCCCTACAACACAAATACGAATGCATAAGTTTGTTGTTGGAGGCATTAATTATTGATATAACTAACATTATAGAACATTATAGTAATATTTATAACAAGAATTCGTAGAATGGTCTAGTCTGAGTTTTGTTTACAAAATGGTGTCTCTGTCTCGTAACTCTAGCCGCCAAACTGTATCACTCGATAGCTGATTGGTCGGAATTATGCTTCGACTTCAATGAATAACTTCGTAATGTTCCGTAGCGTGGGAAACATTGTAACTATGTCAAATAAGTAACAATTCTATTGGTCTTAGCTATTTACTGCTGACCTTTTCTGATTCTCATTTGCATAAGCTTAATTTCGATATCAAACACATACTTGGTATCATAGCATCGAATTCGTTGCTAAGGTAAAGAAAAAATAATTGAAAGTAGATGTGTATCGATCTAAAAATGTAGTTTATAAAACAACTTTAATTATATATATTTACCTGTTTATTCACTGTATACTCCTTGAGACTCATTCTTAATCAGTTCATCTGATAAGTATTCAAGAATCGATCCAAAGCAGGTAGACATTGTTTCCACAAAAAATATTAGGGTTAATTATGTACGGCTAGGTGAATAAGAAACAGCTTCTACTGTTATGTTTCGATATCTATGCATGCTGTATCCCATAGTATAATTTAAGTTAATGACTCAATAAATGTACAAAGGTTCAGTAGCGTTACTGATAGGCAGTGTTTTTTTTTTTTCTAATAGAAAAAGGTTCCGGAACTCCTATTTATGTCCAAACATTCCAGGCAGTACTATACTAATAGACAAAAGTCTGATTGGGTGTGGGGGGGGGGGAGCGGACGGCCAGAAAAAAAAAAGGCACTGCCCATAAGCATTATCAAGACTTGAACTGCAACACCCCTATATATTACTTGTACAATACATAATCCTTAAGCTTAGCCGGCTTAGGTTAATGTCAGTAGCCATACGAACATAGTCCAAGATTATCAAAAAGATGCACACATCTTTGTAAGGAACTGTCTGCATTAGTTCGCATTGCACACATCATGCATGCTCACATAGTAAGCTAACGCAGGTTGCAAGGGAGAGTGCCATCTCTGATGTAGTTTCAAATTAGCAATGTAGGTCAGAGTAAGTAAGCAATGTGTCATTTTGTTCTTATATTATAGGATTATATCGAGTTTCAGAACAGACGTTTGTTGCCCTTAGCGTTAGCACAATTTTAAAATAATGTCCAAGAAAATTATTTTGGAGCAGCACTCTAATTTTAACAACGAGCTCCCACTGTTAAATTTTTGTCTAATTATATATATCTATGATAAATATATATATATAATTTTAAAACACTGGTGTGGATTTGTCAAAAGTCTTCAAAAGTGCTTTAAGATGATAGTATTGAAATAGAGATGGCAGATGAACACAAATAAAAGCTCATATCCAGGTTGATATAATTTATATTTTAAGTACTAGCTGTACCCGGCCGTGCGTTGCCGTGGCTAAGCCCTATGTAATGTAATAGTAAGTATTGAGAAAGCCCTTGTTTCTAATTCAATTTATTAAAAAGACACATTTTAGAAAAAATTATCAATCATTTAAAACTATAGACAAAGGAAAATGAGTTCTATTTAGTTGATCTTTGTTTCTAAATGTGTTGTTTATTGATGAAATAATTTTAGATATACAATATTTTTATTTTGTACCATTATTTGTGTACATATACACAAATTGTCATTTAAAGCTATAAATTCTATATTCATAAAAAAAATACGGACGTAATAAATATTAGTTTGCACTCTCAATACAATAAGGTTGAAAAATTACTTCCCGTGGCTTTTACAAAAGAATAATCTCCAAAGTTAACTGAACAATTATACAATACCGTTTGATAAATAAAAAATATACTGTTGAAATAATAGTTCACAAACTAAAGTAAAAAGAAATATTTTACGACACCGTTTTGTTAACTGAAAAGAAATATGATGAAATGAGTTTTTACTCGGCGGATTGGTTTATTGACTATGTTAGTTAGCACTCTGTGACTTATGATCTACCTCCGGTGGGTTTTTTTCAAAGTAAAGTGAAGTAAAGAAATAATTTTACCAAACCGATCGTTTAAATATTATTTTTAAATATAATGGTTATTATATCTATATCAAATATATATATCAACACGCAGAGTAATTTACTGCAATTTTGTGTGTAAATTTTAAGGCAATTGGTGAACTTTCAAATTTAACATAAGCGGCGTGAAACCTCTTTCCATTTTTATTTATATACTATATATAATATAGATTTCTGAATTACTATGACTAAATCTTATGTTATCTGGCAGTCAAAAGATGTGAGATAAGCAGTGGTAATATAAGAATGATGTAAAAAAAAATATTTAAAAATGGGCTGGCAAAACCCACATTCATGGTGTTTTTATTATAATACCTTAAGAAATTTTAAAAGTGTTGAGTTGGGCTGTGTGGTGCCCTAGCCACACCCCTGATAGCACCCAACCTTAAATCTGCCTCTGGTTACAATTTTAACAAATGGCTATAAAAATATATTTTCTTTTTAGGACCTCTTTAAGATTTTAACAAATGGCCATTCTGGACACACTGTACAGTGATGCTATGCTAATCTACCTATAAAAAAAATAATCAATATTACTTGTAACCATTATTCTTTTATTGCAATATTTGTGAAGTGATTCTTTTATGATTCTCAAGATGGTAAACATTGATATATGCAGTGTTAAGATTGTAAATGGTTTTGATTATGTGCTGTATTATTCTGTATAACTACTTTTGAAAATTATTAGAAAAATCTTTTATTTTTATTTATCCTAGTTTTGGGAAGTAATCTCTGATGAGCACGGTGTTGACCCAACTGGTACATACCATGGTGACAGTGACCTGCAGCTAGAGAGAATCAATGTCTACTACAATGAGGCAACTGGTGGCAAGTACGTCCCCCGTGCCATCCTGGTTGACCTTGAGCCAGGCACCATGGACAGTGTCAGATCTGGTCCATTTGGGCAACTTTTTCGCCCAGATAATTTCGTTTTTGGACAATCTGGTGCAGGTAATAACTGGGCCAAAGGTCACTACACAGAGGGAGCTGAGTTGGTTGATTCAGTTCTTGATGTTGTCAGGAAAGAGGCTGAAGGATGTGACTGTCTTCAGGGTAAGATAACCTGCACATTTACATGTTATCCCTAACACTACTTGAATAAACTTACTTTTAAATATGTCAATATAAAATGCCATAACATAAAGAGTCAATATTAAATTTTTACAAGCTCAAGTTATTAACTAATAATGAATTGACAATTTTTTTCTTGTAAATTATCCTTTCATCAGGATTCCAGCTGACACACTCACTTGGTGGAGGCACTGGATCAGGTATGGGTACACTGTTGATCAGCAAAATACGTGAGGAATACCCAGACAGAATCATGAACACATTCTCAGTTGTACCATCTCCTAAGGTTAGTTTACGCAAAAAATACAGCTTTATTACCTGTGTTTATTTTTACTTATTTCTTGCCGTAGCTTTTCTAACCCAACATTTCATACTGCAGCATTCATCAAATCTAGTGTCATAAATTGGATACCTGGTATTTAAACATAGGTTTTTATTTATTTTGTCGAGAAAAACAATGTGTCCCAGAATCAATTCAAAGCAGATAGACACCCACCCCTATACCCATTAAGTGTTTGAACACAAATAATGCCTAGTGATAATGGGTAAGATAATTTTAGTTTTGAATTAAGAAAGTGATATTTTACAGAAGAAATTAAACTTTAAAAGTCACAGGTAATGAGTGATAAGGATCTGCCTCTAATTATAGTAGTGGGATGGACGGCAGAGTAGTGTAGATACTCGACTGTCGACCTGAGAGTGTGAGGTTCATGGAATTTTTTCCAGGTGAAATTTGGTACAAAGTCATCCCACAAGTCCACCTAGCTTTAAATTGGTACTTGGCTTAAGTTGAGGAAGTAAAGGCGGCTGGGCGTTGTGCTAACCACACAATCCCTTCGTATGCCGAGATTATAGAAAGAGATTAATTCTATACTTAATCTGCCCCGATGGCCCGTTAGGGCTAAGGGAACTTTACTTCTAATTTTAGAATTAATATCTTCAAACAATTACCTATTAATGATAATCAGAACGTTCTTATAAATTAGTACAAAAACACCGCAAAGGTTTTGTTTGGTAATAAAATTTGTAAAAATAGTTCAATGTACATCAAAATTAGCTTAGGTTTAATAGTAAGAAAATAATGTAATATCTAGCTTATTTCATCAATAATTGAAAAAAAAATACATTAGCTCCAGTTTGAAAATACATGTAAAATTTATTTTTTTTTTTCCATCTGAACATCATATGGAAATTTTGAACACATCATTAAAATAGTTACTACAAAAAAAAATTATTGTTAGGCAACATCGATATAATGGCATTTATATCTGCATTAAATGTTGTCAAACTTTTATTGTCTGTGATTATATTAATTATAAATTGTTCCATTTCTCTGCCCAATTAGGTATCAGATACAGTAGTAGAACCATACAACGCTACTCTTTCAGTTCACCAACTTGTAGAGAACACAGATGAAACATACTGCATTGATAATGAAGCCCTGTATGATATCTGTTTCCGTACCCTGAAACTGACCACACCCACCTATGGTGACCTCAACCACCTTGTCAGTGCCACCATGTCTGGTGTAACCACCTGCCTCAGATTCCCTGGCCAGTTGAACGCTGACTTGAGAAAACTGGCCGTCAACATGGTCCCCTTCCCCCGTCTCCACTTCTTCATGCCCGGCTTCGCCCCACTGACCTCCAGAGGCAGCCAACAGTACAGAGCCCTGACTGTCCCAGAGCTAACCCAGCAGATGTTCGATGCCAAGAACATGATGGCTGCCTGCGACCCACGACATGGGCGTTACCTGACAGTTGCTGCCATATTCAGAGGCCGCATGTCCATGAAGGAAGTTGATGAGCAGATGTTGAATGTACAGAACAAGAACTCATCCTACTTTGTTGAATGGATCCCCAACAATGTGAAGACTGCAGTCTGTGATATTCCACCTCGTGGTCTGAAGGTCAGTGTTAATATTCTTTTTACTTGACTTGCATTTTTATTATTAATGCTAATCCCTTCATAATATGACTGTTAGGTTAAAGATGTGTGTTTACATTGAATAGTTGTTTTTTTTAATGTTACTCTATTACCACTTTATGAATATGTATCATTTTAATTTAATTCAACTTTCTCTAAACTAGATTTGTCTTCTATCCCATTTGTGGTTAAAATTGGTAAATTTATGTATATCCTCCTTACTGCTCAACAGATGAGTGGAACATTCATTGGTAACAGCACTGCCATCCAAGAGTTGTTCAAGAGAATTTCAGAACAGTTCACTGCCATGTTCCGCCGTAAGGCTTTCCTCCATTGGTACACTGGTGAGGGCATGGATGAGATGGAATTCACTGAAGCCGAGTCCAACATGAATGATCTGGTCTCTGAGTACCAACAATACCAGGATGCCACAGCTGAGGAAGAGGGAGAGTTTGAAGAGGAAGAGGGTGAAGGTGAAGAGGCATAAACTCACTTGACTATATAAATTGTTTCAAGTGCAGTCAACAGATGTCATATGAAAGACCCAAGACATTTTTATGTGAAGATCTAAAACTTTAGTGCTCAAATGCTTAAACTTCAAACTTTAAAGCACCTTTCATGATATCTTTAATTAACTGTTCATATAAAAAGTCTTTCACTTTAGTTAAGTCAAATCTTTTTTATTAAAATTCACATGTCTTTTAATCCAAATATCCATGTGAGGATACAAATATTCAGTCAGTTTTGCAGTGTTGAAAAAAATCATTGTACTTAAGTTAGGATGAAATCATTATTTTTTTAATGTTGTTTTCAATGTTGACTTGATGTAAAAAATGTAAACATTATGTAAATTTGAGATTTTTTACATGATATTCATTTTTATGTTGGATTTTAATTTTTTTGAGCAATAAATTTTTTATTTAACTTTATTTCTTCTGTGTTTAATCTGTTAGGTAATGTTTTGGTAGTAATCAAAAACTTAGCTCATTCAGTCAATGGACGGTTGGTTGTGCGGTAAAGCGCTCCCGGGTTCAATCACTGTTGATAATCAAGGGAAATTTTCTAGTTATCCCTTCATGTCTCCCATTGTTCCTCCATGGCTATTGGCTCTGGTGGGATGAAAGAAGGGCACAACAAAAACGTCCCGTAGTGGTTTATAGGATCTAAGAAATAAACATCTCAGCCTCACAGGTCAATGGACTTGTTTCCTGTGGCTGTATCTACATATATTTGAGCCACTGAAATTGCCTATTCACTTTAAAGTTCTGTATTATGACTAAGGTTGTGCCTCACCTATGCATATTGACAAATAAGACCATCAGGCTGCAAAGATGTAGCTCTTTTACTCACTTTTTAGAGCATTTTCGAAAAAAAATGCTCCATTGTCCCCGTTTTGTCTGTCTGTTCGTCATCACCCTAGATCTCAACAACCATAAGTCCTAGACCCATGATGTATATATCATTTTGTAGGTCTTGGCCTGCCAAGAAATGACTTTTTTCCATTTCGCGATCTGACCTCTCAGGGCCGTAAAAGGGGCCTCATAAAGTACCGTTTTTTACTATATAAGCTATATTAATAATGGAGCGCTATATTAATAATGGAGCGCCCTATATCTCAGCAACCATAAGTCCTAGACCCATGATGTATATATCATTTTGTAGGTCTTGGCCTGCCATGTGTACATCAATAGTTCATTTCGCGATAGGACCTCTGAGGGCCGGGCTTCAGGGCTCCTAAGGGGCTTATATATTATATATATGGCCCCATTCTACACCTTGTACGTTCAATAACCCACCCATTCATTTGGTGCGAAATACTGCAGCACGTAGTTTCACCAAGATTTATTAAGAAACTCATCAAATGAAATAGTAAGCTTGTGTTTAATTGAAAGTATCAGAGCTATGCAACAATTGACGGAGTTTTCGGACGATTAAATGACTACAATTTCGAATGTTTTCAATTATGAGTCCTATTTCAGTAACCACAAACCACTTGTAGTTAGATGTAAGAGAAAATAATTTTTTTTCAAATATAAAGAAACGTCTTTATAATATTTTTTTTTACAGATATATGCATTACACAACTGTATTTATAAACATTTCCAAAATTTACAAATATTTACTGAAAGCTAACAAACGTACTGATACATAACAAGAAAATGCGCTAACACGTCCTGTGTCCAGAATGGAACAGGCTTAATTGCTTGTTTTTTCTTCAGACTACACTAAGTTCAATCCAGTGAACTTGGTGTGATGCAATTCAAACAGTTAATCAAAAGCTAAAATAGAGCAATGACTTGCTTGAGAGCAAAATGTGCAACAATGCCATAAATTTATAAGCCATATTTAGTACAATATTGTCTAAACAGTGCATTATCAGAACGCTTCAAGTTAATCATTGTTTAAACTATGATATAATGTTAGTTAAGACCTTTTTCTTTCCTGATAGATTTTAACATATTATCAAATAGATAAAGCCTTTAAAGGTTACATTCGTTTTTGTTCTAAATGGTATTTATTTTAAACTATGACATTTCTAATCAAAGGCATTTTTTATGCCCCAAAGCAGAGATTTAGAGCCTTCATGTCTAGGGTCATATTAACAGGGCTCGATTTACCACCGGGGATATCCCCGGCACTGATAACCGTTTTCCCCGGCTCTGCTTTAGCTTATTTCATCCCCACCGCAGATGAAACCATAGACATATACAGGCCCGTAGCCTGTATAATAATGACGGCTATAAAACATCAATCATTTTGTTTAATAAATCAATAATAATAAAAAACTTAAAAGTTTATATTTTGGCAATCAGTCAGGCTATTTATATATACTTACATATATAGCTTATCTAATTTTTGGGCATAAAAGATTGAATCTTATTGAAGTTCACTTCTGGGTATTTTGGGCAGCATTGGCATTTGGTGCTTCAACAGCCGTGTGTGAGAGCAGTTTCTCAACCCTCACACGAATGTTCACCCCATATCGCAGATCAATGTTACAAAAGCGTCTAAGCAATCTTTTCCTGCTTGCATTTGAAAAAGATTTAACAGACAATCTGAATGCTGAAGCATTTTTAGGTAAATTCTTTGCTAAACCCAGGCCCGTAGCCAGGTCTAAGTAAGCAGGGAGGCACCAATGCCCAGCAAGGGGGCACCTTTACTTTTTCTTTATTTTTTCCTCTTTTTCTTCTTTTTTAAGTGGGGGGGGGGGGGAACGGCCCTCGAGTGCCCTCCTTGGCTACGGGGTTGGCTAAACCACGAAGTTTGCAAATTTGAAACGTGTAATAATATACGTTCGCAACAAGTGCCGACGAGTGGGGGGGCAGGGGGCCAATGCCCAGGGGCCCGGCGAGTTTTAGGGACCCGGACTGAGCTGGCCAATCAACTTTTTAAAATATTAATATCAGCCCAGGGGCCCGAAATTTCTGTCGATGGGCCTGTTCGCAACCTTGTAATAGGTTTATATATTGATATCTTCTGAGGACAACTAGCAACTTAAATAAGTTAATAAAATAACATTTTCTGACTTCATTTTTATACATATGTATAATAAAATAATAAAGTACAAACTCCGTGATTTCTTAGTGATGTTATTTAATTTGCAAATTTACTTTTTAGCAGAATTAATTTTTTTTTTAAATTGAATAATTGCGACTGTTTTTGATGATAGATCTGTTCTTTGTTTTCAATATTTTATAAGAAATATCACACAAATAGCTAAGCTTTATTCATGCATCTTTGTCGTTCTTCCCGGGTTGTACGTTAAACAAACAGTATAATAATATAAATAAGGTATCTATTATGTAACAATTGTGTAGCAGAACTATTGGTCAATATATTTATAACAGGAATCAGAAATTGTTCAGCCTCAATACATTTTTATCATTAAAACTCTTTACTATTTAAATTATTTTTAACAAAACTGCAACATGCCATGCATTATTTAAACGTAGTTAAAATTATATATTTCTAATTAATAGCTAAACAATCGGTACTAAAATGCACCATTCCAGATATGGAACTGCAAAAAATTTCTTGGGGAGGGGACTCACTGAGATCCCCTCCCCAAACCCCTCTTATCCGTTCGCAAGCTTTCGGCGCTTCGCATTTACATTTTCGCCCCCCCCCCCCCGTTATCGCAAGTTTAGGTAATACATCATTAAATTATCGAAATATTTTTTGTTCTAAGACCAATTTTCAATAATGAAAACAGTTTTGCCCCCCCCTCCCGGGGTCAATGTTTTGCCCCCCCCCGTCAAAGTTGTCTAGATCCGCCCCGATCATTTCTTCGCCCCCCCCCCGAAAATGTCTTCGGCCCCCCCAATCCAATATTCCTGGCTACGGGCCTGGACATATATACCTGGTTCTGCAGAAATGTGTTTTCATCCCCGGCAATGATTTTTTTGTAAATCGAGCACTGTATATTAATACTGTAATGGGGCTCTTTAGGATATCCGTTCTAATAGATAGGCAATAGATTTATGACTAAATAATTTTTTTTATTCCCCATACTGCCACAAGTGGACATTTATCATATCTAAACAAAAAAATCAATAACCTTCGACTGTTAAAAAAGGTTACCCTCCAAACGCCGAGTAAATCGTATGTCATACTCGGTTTAGTATTTTAACTGTGTTTTGTTCTTTGTTGTTCCATGCACCATCAGCATTTTATTTGGTAACTATTAGACGGATATTATGTATTTGTGTCGTTTACGGATTGTCTCAGAGCAGTTATATCAAAAAAATGCTCCAGCTTCCGAGGATAACAAGAGAATTTGGTCTTCAAATCTAGTACAGTTCCAGTCTTGATCAAATGCGAAAAATTCCAATGAATCTACATAACGTAAACAGATATAAAACATTAGCTTCTGTTGTAAAAAGCAGAAAAGAAAGGATCGTACTGATAGCGGGTGAAGTAAAACAGGTATGGAAAAAAATGACATTGCCAATTCAACAAGGTAAATCAACAGTTGAGAGGAAAATTGACAATATTGTTAAGAAGTTTGAAAGAGATGATCGAAGAACTGGAAACTATGATTTCACAGCGATGTTTAATGTAACAGTTGAAAAAGGAGAGTGGTTGTACCAAGATAGAGCGTTCTATGCACTTCAGATTTCAACAAAAAGAAAAGTAGGCTATTGTGTCTTAAAAGATTATTCACAAAAGATTCCCTCAAGAAAAATTAAATTACTTAAAGATAAAGTGCGAATCACAGAAAGCTTTACTGAAAAAAATGTTGAATCAAGTGTCTTACCAATAGTGGATACAGAAGATTCAGTGAGTGAAGAAGATTTTTGTGAGCGAAGAACAGTATTCCAGTAGTAGGAAGATAATGAGAAACCATTACAGTCTAAAAGATAAAAACTGCTTCTGCAGTGCGTTTAGTGACTGCAACAAAATTGAGTACAAGGAAGACCCAAAAAGTCTGTGAAAACTCGGAAACTGGAGTTTGCATATCTCCTCCAACTCAAAACGGCGTTTGCAAAGGTCTAATGAAAGAAGAAGAAAAATTAAAAAGTAATTTCAAGGGAAAAAGAACACTGGTGCTTACACTTTGATGGAAAGACCAACAAAAAAATAAATTATATGAGGTTGTCGTTATAAAAAATGAAAAAAGGGAGGTTATTCTGGCTGTTCTTCAGCTGGCAAATGAAAAAGAGGAGACAGTATTAAATGGAATAAAAACTGTGTTTAATGAATATGAAATCTGGCCTTCAATAAAAAAAAATGTCTATGACAGAACTGCAGCAAATACACCAGTCACACTGTTACAGAAACACTTTTAAGATGTTGGATTAGAAAAAGCTCTATACATCGGATGCCAATACCACATTCTAGATACAATATTGAAACATGTCACGAATGATCATTTTAGTACACCAACAACTTCACCAAACATCAGCTACTCTTTGTTTCAACAATAACAGAAAAGTATTTGATAATGCTGGAGCACCACTAAAGAAATCAGAACAAGAGTGCTGGCGAGATGACATGGCTTTTCTTGATTATTTAATATCATGCTACATGATTTTCAAAACTACAGGAAACTTTCCAAAAGTAAATGTTCGATAACTTCCAAACATCAGTAATACAAGATGAGTCTCAAAGCAATTTATTGTTTGCTATCATTCGTTCTGATACCGGAGTAACGACAAACAGCTAACGTATCGTGTGATTTCATTAGTGGTACATGGGCTGACATCTGGTTCTCTCCCAAGTGGTTCAATCATACTGACTTTGATAATTCATCAGAAGCTTGTAAGTAAGTTCCAAAAGCTTTGAAGTCATTAAAAATATTTTGGTCCACATATCCAGCACCTATAAAATATTTGTGTCTTGGAGGGTGAACTTTTTTTTTATGTAAAGCAAAAATTACCTATATTTTCTTTATTTGTGATACAAAGCTCTACCAAATATGATAAGGGGATATAGGGGGCTGTCCATTATTTATGTCAACAAATTTTTGGAGATTTTTACCTCCCCCCATCCCCCTTGTCAACAATTGTCAAAAATTTTCGGACCCCCCCTCCCCCCTATTTTGTTGACGTAATTAATGGACAGCCAATAGGGTTATATTTTAGTCATACCCCTTATAGGCAATCCACTAGGCACCACCTCTTTCAAAAGGCCCTTTAAAAAAGTCCTTTCAAATCTATTGCTATTGTGCCCCAAAGCGATTCTTCTGTTGACCTATCCTTAAAAAAAGTTAAGTGCATCGCTATGTGTGACTCAAAAAAAATTACTTTGTCATAGATGAAAGACATTTAGTTATAATGCAATTTCAAACAATGTTGCTCTGAAAATTAACGTATACGGACAATTTTTATAACTGTCAGAGTTTCTCTAAAAACAAAAATACAGAAATGCAATATCTGCTATAATTTTGAACGCCACGTGTCCTATATTCACGTTTACATTTTATATCTGTTAGTAGCCTACATATTAGTAGGATATTACAAACACTCCATCCGTCTGCTCTTGGTCCGGCCCTTCAATCAAATTTAAGAACCCATTGTGAACCTTAAGTAGTTATAAATCTACATGTGATCTTTCGTCATATATTTCATACTGCTTTACAAAATCAAAACAATTTTTTTTTGTTAATCTCATTTGCACATGAAAGGTCAGGTTGATGAAATAAAAGAAAAATGGGTAAGTGATGATCTGCATGTGTCAAACTGTAGAGTAGAAGGTGAAGTACGGAAATATCTGATAACACTACAGCTATGATGCTTAGAAGTTAATAGCTGGCCATTCAGAGTAAGCAACATGCTGTAATGAAATCATGTCAAGGGCCACAAACAATTACAAAAGATGGATGTTCCAGACCTATTTTTAGAGAAAAGAGAAAGACGTATGATGACACTACATACATAATATGGAAATGAGGAATGAAGTGATCTTACACATTAATTGAACATGCAATATGTAGTTAAAATGTTATATTGTTCAGGGTTTCAGGGTTTCACACTTTTAAGAACGGGGGGGGGGGGGGGGGGGGCGACAAAAACTACTCTCACAGCTCTGTGTATAGTGCCCACCATTTATATATTAGTATAGAGCTCAGTGATAGTGTGGTAGCCGGATAATTGCGAACGGAATAGTCAATAGACTCAGTACCCTACACACGAAATTAATTGAAGAGCGGCATAATGTTATATATTTGAGGGTTAGAGATGTGGAGATGGGTTTCAGTATTTGTAAAAGTTTATTTTTTGGGATGGAAACTCGTTTATTTTGTTAAATTAGTCAAATTAGATTTTAATGATTACAATAAGGGGGCGGAGTTTGAAGTTTCTCATTTAAAATTATATTTTGCAAATGGGGGGGGGGGGGATTTTATGTTCTTCCTTTTTTTTTATATAAGTTTGTATTTTTAAGGGGGCGGGGGTAAACAATTGACGTAATTTTAGGGGATTGGGGGGGGGCTGATATGTGTTCGTGTTGTAAGTTGTACCCCCTCTGCGGCAGGCCCGTAGCCAGGTCAAAGTAAGCAGGGAGGCACCAATACCCAGCAAGGGGGCACCTCAGGAAGGTGGGGTTTTCCGAAACAATTTTTTTAAAAACCTAACTTTTAAAATTCTATTAAGCGGGGGGGGGGGGCACTCCACACCTAGCGGGGGGGGGCACGCCCCCAGTGCCCCCACCCCTTGGCTACGGGGCTGCTCTGCGGCGATTCTGGTTTATGCACACATGACATATATGACCGGGGGAGGGTGTAGTGGACAACAAAAAATAGACTATTACGGTAACAATGGTTCTCTACCCGGCTCCTATTGAGCCGGTTCGTTTTCCTATTATAATAATAGGAATTACTCTTGTTCCATAAATTATAAATAATTCTACCTCGGTGCAGTTTTTTTTTTTAATTAAAAAATATAACACACGAAATGTGGCTCCTATCGAGCTCTTGCTCTAAATTTAACAAACAATTGTAAATAATTTAGTTATGATATCATTATTAAGCTGAATTTTCAACTATGAACTAAATTGATTGAATGTGTTAAGATCCACGGTTTTAGGCTCAGTAAACAGACTTTTGTCTGTTGTACAAGGTTAATTTTATTGTATGTGTTCAGTGTTCACTTGTACGTATAGATAGTCACACAAAAAATACATGATAAAAAGTGCTATCTCATTTGAGTTTGAAAGTATCGTGTGCTTTACTGTTTTTCATATAAATGTCAACATATCTTCACCTGTTTACAGTCTGTTGTTCCTTACACTATGGATGATTCTAAAAATATAAAGGATACAGTATCCTCTTTTTTGCAGTTTGCCGATGTCAATGATTTCTCGCAGGTAAAACGTTGATGATATAGTAAACATTGAGAAGTCATTAAAAAGTGGTGCTGCTAAACCTTGGGCTAAACTTAGGCTAAGGCTAAGCCTAATCGCTAATGCATTGTTCTTTAGTCTTTAATATTAGTTAGACCTCATAAGTACATTTTATTTACATAAAAAAATGGATGCAGATGAT
This sequence comes from Bulinus truncatus, assembly GCA_021962125.1. Lineage (NCBI taxonomy): Eukaryota > Metazoa > Mollusca > Gastropoda > Planorbidae > Bulinus > Bulinus truncatus. The sequence continues at coordinate 2,520,160 of JAGDYQ010000099.1, forward strand.
CAAAATATGTTAATAAAACATTACACAAATGATTGGTTAAATAAAAACAACAGTAGGCTTACCTTAACTTAGGCAATTTTTAAGAGACTAGGATTTAATTCTATGGAGTGGCTACGGTTCTGTCCAGACAGAATAGGAAAATAGACAGAATCCATATTTTTTTTCGGGTACCAGCCATTATATTAGGTTTAGGGATAGGGTTAGGGTGTGGAGCAATATCTATGGCTGGTACCCGGAAAAAAAAATACAGATTCTGTCTCGTCTGGACAGAACCGTAGCCACTCCGTTAATTCTATGTAAAGTTATACAGCTCTAAGAGTCACAATATCCTGAATAGCTATTAGCACAAAACGAACGAAAACATAATGAAAAGGGCTGTTAGCTCTTTTATAGCACATTCATGTAATAGCCTTAAATAGGAATTTTCAGCTCTAATCCTTTGCATACCCACATGAACTTACTCAGTTGATTCACAATCCTCATTTGTCATATGTTGCCTAAATGGTGCTTAAACTTAAAGCATCCCCTATATCTTATCACTTTAATTATCGCCCTAAATGCCTAATTAGGGCTTCATAAAGTAGTACTTACGATATCCCCTATTCTGTACAATATATTATATATCAGACTTCCCCTTGAAAGTTTAACAAGAAGCCTACAAGTAACAAGGTGACATCATTAGTCGTGATTAAATGAATGGAAGTCTGGCAGGTAAAAATATTCATATAGTAAAAACTGCTACTATGAGAAAAAAATAACACTGGAAAACTTGTATTAATGTCTGCTAACTGATGAAAAAATGTTTTTTTAGAAATAAATTTTTATGGGCTCGACACTTTAAGTAATCCTGTATTATTAAACAATTCATCTACATTTAGCTGCAATTTATTGAGAACTGTGGGCTAAGCGCCTGTTAAAATTCCATCTGAATTGATTTGGATCTTATGAATGCACATATTTTTTTTAGAAACTCTTTTGAAAAAAAATGAGATCATGCACTTTATAAAGAAAAATCTGGATTATCAAATCACATCACATTGCAAAATAATCAAATGATTAATTAGCAAATTAGTGTGTAATCACAGTGATTACCTATGTGCTTAAATTGATAAGAACTATGTATTATTGATAAAATGGGTCATTTCTTAGAAAATTATACCCTCATACATTTATTTTTTATTTACAACGATAAATCATTTTAAATTGACAACATTTATAAACCTGAATTTCTCTTTTGCTCAAAAAATTTGTTTACAGCAATCACTAAGAGCTGTTTTAAAAGCAACTAAAAGCTCAAATGATTTACCAGTTGGTGATGACTTTGACTTCTATACCACTTTTCGATCTGTTCGAGATGTCCTTGATATTGAAGGTCAAAGAATACTTAATTTGTAAGTAATTTTTCACTATTTCTATAATGTTCTTAATTTAATTTTCTTACATGATGGCGAAAGATTAGTAAAGAAAATATATTTTTCTCTAATAGGCTACAACGTCTACTTCGACACCAGAATGTAAAAGGAAATTTGATTCATGGCGATTTATTAGAACTTGAGGAACAGTTTGATATTTTGATGGATGCCAATGATCAGATATTAGAGCGAGCTGTAAGTAAAACTGTTTTTGTTTTTATTCACATTTAACACTTCCTTTAACAGTTAACTTCAAATAAAGAACTTTTTTTTCAGGACAGTAAAAGAAAAAAAGAAATGTCGTTACACATAATAATTTTAAGAATTAATTTCTTAAACATAATGGGTTTGAATTTTTTTTCAAAAATTAAATAAAAAATGACCAAAAAATAGAAAATATTCATTATCTTTCTTTTTTCAATGTTCAGAGTAAATATTTTTTGCTGATTGTGTTTTTTATATTTCATCAATAGGCTGCTGTCATTAAATTGAAAAGCAAATTTACATGACTGTTTCATACAAGGATTGCTTTCTTCAATAAAACAATTTTAGCTCACCTTGAACTAAATAATAATTTGAACCATAAGACTTAATGCATTCCATTGAAAAGTTAAAAAAAATGTCATACTAATGTTATGTGTTGGAATTATGCTACACTTATAAATGGAATGTATACATTCTGACTTTTCTATCACAAGTTGAATTGCCCCCACTTTAAACTATTACAAATAAAAGTAGAACTAAGAGATATTTACAGGGGACTTTTTATTTAATAAGACTTTTTATTTAATGTTCAGAATGTTTTACAAGATTATTGTCAGTATTGTTCTGACCCATTATAAACCACAGTATGTTATGTATATCAGCATTTTCTTCACAAATTCAGCTTTAAAATTTACTATATCAATACTTTAAAGATGTTGTTTTTTTTTCTGAATTGAAAATGCCCACTAAAAGTTCTGAAAATTCTTTTAAAATTATTTTAAAAAATATTTCTTTGATATTTAGTACATATAATATACAATATTTCAGGGGCAGAACATGTTACTTTTCACATGATAATTTGGTTTTACTTTTCAGGGCACTCTCCTGGATGAAGCATCTGGAATAGGTAAAGAGCAAGCTGACCTCATAATAGCCGCTGCCTCCAATACTGGCACAAAAACTTCTAGCTGGAACAAAAAGGTTTGCATAAGAAAAAAAGATTCATTACTAAAAATTTGTGACAGAAACTTGGCTATTTAAATTTAAAAAATCAAAAATCTGGCTTACAAATACAGAACACTTGTTTTTTAGGCTGACTTTTAATTTTTTACACATTAAGATGTTTTAGTTTCTAAAATTAAATATTATAAACCTATGAATCTTATAGAATTTTATCATTAAAAATTATTTACTCATTTTTCTAGTCAACCCCTGATGCAAGTAAGCCCACTGTTGCTTATCGTCTTATGACAGCAAGAAATATTCAAAGGCCACAATTAAGTTTCAGAGATAAAATCGACAATACTAATCTCCCATTTAAACCTCATCTTCGAGTAAAGCCACATGCTCTCAAACCTTTGGAAGGTAATTTGGAATAAATTAATACCTAATAACCACGAATACATATAGTATAATAGCTGCTGTAAATTAAATCTTACATGTGTAGTTTAATTTTTAATAAGAAAAAAATGCATAAATGGGTTGAATGAATGTTAAAATCTAATAATGAGGCTTAAACTATTTGAATAACTAATAAATGTTCAGCTACTTAAGTTTCAGAATATCTTGAAATATCTAATACATTATTTTTCAAAGTTTCTCTGAAACAGATACAAAAAAATATTGAAATTGTTGTTAACCACTTGATCATGGCAATTAAATGATTTCACATTACATTACTTAATTTTTAATATGATCATACATGTGGATTACAATTGCGAATTTCAAAATTGTACTTATTCAAATTGTAAAAAGATAAAGCTTTAAAATTAATTTCATCAGTTCAATTTATATTTATGCACTGTCATTGTTAAAATTAAATATTGCATTTACACTTTTAGAAATTATTTTTCAACACTTATTGTAAGTAGCTCAATAAAAATTGGTTAAAAAAAAAATATTGTAAAAAACCGACACTTAAATTGATAGATCTTGCTAAAAGCTTTCTATTGACACTGCATTTATTAGAAAAAAAAATGGTATGATTTTTTTTTCAAGTCTAAAATTGGGGGCACTTTTATAAACGAATTAAAAAAATATTTTTTATTCTGCTGATGAAACTGCACAACTTTTTTTGTCCTATAAGCTTCTATATTTAGATTATTTTTATCTTTTGATGATTAACAATAAGTTAACTCACAAAATGTGGTAGTCCGACTGGAAATTTCTGCACTGTTAAATCGGCTGTTCAGTCTCATCAGTCACCTAAGCAAAGTAATGCTAAAAATTATACTCAATCGGTTGAAGCCAGTGGCTTAGGAATTAATGGCAGAAGAACAGGCATGTCTCAGACCCGGCAGAAACACAATTGAACAGATCTTCAACTGTCGCATGCTCATAGATCAACACATACAACACCAACGCGAACTTCATCATAACTTCATAGACTTCAAGAAAGCCTGTGATCGAGTATAGCGTGAGGGACTGTGGCAAGTTATGAGAGGCTACAATATTGAAAATGGATTGAAGCACTCTACAATCAAGCGAGTAGTGCAGTCCAACTCAATGGGTGTGTTGGGGACTTCTTCATGATGTCAAAAGGAGTCCGTCAAGGCTGCATTCTATCGCCAGTGCTGTTCAACACCTTCCTCGAGAAAATCTGGCAAGAAGTACTCACTGACCATCACACCTCCATTTCCATTGGTGGAAGACCACTATGCAACCTAAGAATAGCTGATGATATAGATCTCCTAGCCAGAAGCAACAGCTGACTGACAAGCTTGCAGATAGGGCGGGTGCATACGGGATGGAAATCAGCTTAGAGAAAAGCAAGATAATGGTCAACACCACAGACAGCAGGAGTGCAAAGATCATAATGAACCAGCAAAAGCTGGAAGAAGTACAGAACTTCAAATACCTGAGAGCTATTTTATTCAAAGACGGAAGCTGCAAAGTAGAAATTCGAGCCAGGATTGGGTCAGCAATGGCGGATATATAAGGCAAACCGGAGGCAATTTCTGTTACTGATTTATACAATTTCTGTTACTTATATATATTTTCATATATATATATATATATATATATATATATATATATATATATATACACATATATTCTTTGCTTCTCTGTTTTCTGCTTTATCACTAATTTTGTTGTGCAGTACAGCTACCATTCGACAATAAAGTAAGTGTCATTATCATCATCAGCGCTCAAAACTTAAGGTTTGGCAGCTGCATTAGACAGAAGTAAAGTCAGTGACAGGAACGCAGTTTACATAATTGCAGCAGCAGCAGAATCACTTGGCCACAGTACTGCAGCCCTGGCGATTAACAAGGAATCAGTCAGACGTATTTGATGTATACTTCGTGAAGCAGCAGCTACAGAGTTTAATGCATCGTGCATTGGGATGGAAAAATGTTGCCTGCATTAACATCAAAAGAGTCTTGCTGTTCTAGTATCCGGTGATGGAACAATGAGGTTGCTGGGAGTACCAAAATAGCCAAATGGAACTGGAGAGGCCGAGGCAACTGCCGTGTTTAATCTTATTCGGTAATGGAACATTGCTGATAACATCAAGTTCATGTGTTTCGACACTACGGCCAGTAAATGCAGGTGCCTGCATTCTTCTGGAGAAGAAACTTGGCAGAGAATTGATCAACTTAGCATGCAGGCGCGACATAATGGAAATCATTGTGGCAAAGGTGTTTGATTCACTTATGGGGCCATCTAGTGGACCAAATATCAAGTTATTCCAGAGATTTCATGAATATTGGGGCTCAATTGACACATCAATGTATGCAAGTGGAATGGATGTAGATTATATGACAGTGGTTCTCAATCCAGTTCGGGATGAACTCATTCCCCTCATTCAGCATCAGCTAACAGTGTTTCAGCCCAGAGATGATTATTGTAAGCTTCTGCAACTGTCACCTCTTTTTCTAGATGCAGCTTGTGGTGCAGATGAAAAGATTCTGGCTCCTGGAGCTTATCACCGGGCCCGGTGGATGGCAAAACTGATTTACAGCCTTAAGATTTTCATTTTGCGTTCTCAGTTCCAACTTAATGCACATGAATTGTCATCACTGGGTTACTTCAACACCTTCATACTTAAGGTCTACCTGAATTCGTGGCTTACATCTGTCATATCCCACTTGTGCTCTAATTAAATCAGACGACACAACTCCTTGTATTGTAAAAGAATTAACTGAACTTTTTAATGAGTGATATTTACAGATGAGAATATGATAATCCAATATAAACACTTGAGAAGATGAATCAATAAATCACATGTATAATTCTATACTTTATCACACACGATAAATACTAAGATCAATATTCGATGAGAGATGTGGCAATAAATCACATGTAGCTGCTATAACTTATAAACCAGTACACGAGTCTATAACTATTATTAACTCTCGACTGTACTGTCCACTTAGTCCTAGTATCCCTTTCCTGGGTCTCTAGTCTCTCTCTTGTGTGTGTGTCTCCGTCTATCTCACAACCGTTATAACTTCCCCTATATATAGGATATATCACCCCCGCATATTACATCATTTTCCCGCCAAAACCACAGAGGTCAATGTGTAGGCGATTCGCGCCAAACTCCGTGCGTGGGGTGATTGCATCATGCATGCTTGACCCTGCAAGCACTTACCATACCATATAAGGAAATACGCCGTGACCAACAGTGTGTGGTAGCAAGGGATGGAACAATACCAAATAACATGAAACGTAAATAAAGCTTAATCACAAGGGATAGGACAACATCACCATGTGCTACATCTGCTCCCCGTAGAGATTTGCAGCTACTTTAATAATTGGAGAACTAGAAGGAAACAAATGACACCGTTGCCAAAGCAGCAATAAAATCATTCTCTGGACACATGTGGTACTTGAGTGAAATTCTGGGAGGTTTTGCATTTTTTGACAATGATGTTTCATCTGAAATGAAGTTAGCCATGGCTGCAGCACTTGACAAGATAACAACAGATCATCCTCGCAGAATAGCCTTTTGTCCAACATTACAACAAAATAAACTTTCTGATTTTGTATCGCAACACACCAGGAAACTTTTCACGGCTTTGAACATACCATAAGATTTCCTGACCACGAATCCAGACACATGGGCCACTGATAACAACTACATTGTTGACCAGAAGAAAGTTGCGAGTTTGAAAGTCGTCAATGGTGCAGCCGAGCGTGGAGTGGCCCTGATTCAAGCATTCAATGGAGTACAAACCAATCAAGAGGAACAGAAACAGTTTTTGTTACAAGTGGTAGATAAACACCTTAACTGTCCCAGCCGCAGCTAGAATATCATTACTTGGACTTGAAGACATGTAATTAGTGAATAGTGATCTTTCAGTCTGAACTATGTTGAATTGACTCTATATGTTTATTAGCTGATGGTTCTGAAAGTTACTATTCTGGTGCTGTGTACAAAAACAGTTGTTTGTTCTCTTTTACAGCAATATGTGTCTTCAAATAACTTTTGATTTTTTTGTTACAGCAGGATTACTGATTACCAAATGGTAATGTTGGAAAACACTGATTATTGCAAAACTTTGACACTGTTGAGCTACCAATAAATATTATCAGAATATATTCAAATTTTGCCAATTTTATTCTTATAACATTATTAACACATTTTGGGGGTGGCAGGATAAAAACTCAGAAATTTTTTTTTGAGTGGCACCCTACTGGTTATATTAACAATACTTTAAATGTATCAGTAGTTTTTGAAGCCATCTTTTTCTATTTTAGAAAAAAGCATTAGAATTTAATTACTTTGTTGCAAAATGGAAAGCAAATCAGAAAATAAAACGTAATCAAAACACTGTCAAAAAATGTCATTCTTGAAATCATTCAGTGGATGCTTGAAGGAATCACTGCAAAGAAAATTATCAAGTTTCATTACCAGCTTTACTTGTCTGTAATCTGTTTGCAAGCGATTTATTGTCTCTGGACTTTTCATGAGAAAAAAATAAAACTAAGAAATTACGCAACTCAGAGAAATATGAAAACAGATTTATTATGCACATTTTTTTGATATCCTATTTCGCACTAGGAAAATGTGTTAATAGAGTTTATTCTATTATTGTAACTATTAAAACATGATCTGTTATCACCTTTTAAGTTTTTTATGTAGAATTTCAATTGGCTTTTTCGATTAATGAGCCAAAAATATAGCGACTAGGCTCATTAAACCATGTAACTAAATTTTTTAAAATCCTTAAGTAATATTTACATGAATGCATGCTTTGTATTTATTAATACATATATTTATTTTTCTAAAGTATGCACCCCAATTTTTTTAAAAGGTTGTGGAGCACTTATCTATATCTTAATTGTTTCATTTGTGTGATTATCCTATTTCAGAAAGTTTAAAATTGCCAGAGAATGTCAGCCTAGAAGATGTAGAGGATCCCAATTTTGTGTAAGTTCTCAAAAAATGTATACTTCTTATGTAAAAATACTTCCTTCTTAGTCCTTAAAGCAAGCAGTGTTTCTTGAAACTTTAAAAAAAAAAAAAATTGTAAGATCCATTTCTGTTTAATTATTTGCAGAGAATGACTTATTAAAAGCTAATTTTTTTTTTTATTATTCTGCTATAGATGTGCCTCAAAACTAAACTGCTATTATTAACCTTTAAACTTTAATTGATTATGAATTTATAAAAAAAGTTCTTAATTTGCAGTTATCCACATCCTTATGCATATGAACTGGAGTCATTTCTGCCCCATCCTGTTTTGCTTGAAAGAGTAAATCCTAAGGTTAGGCCTCCTAATACTTGACTTTAACAGTTAGTTATGTTTTAACTTAACTCATTCAGTACAACAGAACTATATTCAGTACAACAGACCTATATTCAGTACAACAGACCTATATTCAGTACAACAGACCTATATTCAGTACAACAGATCTATATTCAGTACAACAGACCTATGCGAGTGGCAGACAATTCATTAAATTTTTCTGAAGTCAGGGCCTGATGATATTTATGAAATAAACCTAACATCTTAAAAAGTGAGCAAAATAGTTTTTTTTTAAATGCGAAAAATCATTCTGCAATGAAACTTCTGATTTTAACTATATTACTTTATATTACTACCCTCTTAAATCAGGAGACTTAATCATGATATGCAGTAGAACAAGCTAAGTTATTATTTATGAATACATGCAAAACTGAAGATATAAGCTTTTTATTTAGTTCAAATAATGTTTGATATTTTTAATAATTTGTCATATAGTGAAAGTAGCCCTGATACAGAATCAACCATTTGTGGATCCCCAGCATCTGCATCATCATCAATCCCTAAATATGGGGCCTCATGTAGTTATCTAAAAAAAAATTAATTTCAAGTGCTACATACCAGCAGGAATCATAGACTGAGCAGGCAGCATAAAAATACCATGCTCGTACTCTAAGAAACATTTCACATAGATATTGGTGTTGTTCCCCTAGTTTGACCTGGACCTAGTCCTGGGCCCAGAATTGTACATCTTTTATTTTTATGCAAAAAAATAATTAAAAAATAACAACACTAATACAGTTGACGGTAAACTATTTTGATCACATTAAAGACCATTCTTGCATTTAAAATATAATACTTTGTAATTAGTTTAAAAATAATAATCTTATAACACATTTTCTACGACTTCTATAAATATAATCAAGGGTGGAAAAAAAATCCATCCAGACAATAAAATAATTTAGTACTGAATGAGTTAGTGAAATATGCATGTAAATAATTAAAATTTGTTCATTTTGTGCTTTCATTGTAAAGATATTTTGTTCAAAATCACATTATAAATTGTTAGCTTTAATGTAACTAATTTTTTCTTTGATGATGTAGGAGCCTAAACCATTGGATCAGACCCCATTACTTATGATAGATACTAAAAAACAATTGCAAGAAATGATAGATCACCTTAAAACTCAAACAGAAATAGCGGTGGATTTGGAGCATCACTCATATCGTACTTTTCAGGTATGTCTCAGTGCTTTTGTTTGATTGATTAGCTCATTTTAAATCATTTTTGCTGTAGCATTATTATAATCTATATTTTTATAATAATTTATTGGTTCTGTAAATTGTCTTTGATACTTATCATCAATGTACTGTATTAATAATTTTCTTTTTTAAAAACAAATTGTACTTATGAAAGTTCACCCCATTATCTTAACAAGTTTTTTGTTATTTACTAGCTCTTTTTTTATTTTTTGCAGGGCTTAACATGTTTGATGCAGATATCCACAAGAAAGCAGGATTATATTATTGACACACTGGCGCTACGAAATGAACTCCATTTACTAAATGAGGTCTTCACAGACTCACAGATTGTGAAGGTTATTTTTTTATATTAATCCACAAAGCTTCCTTTATAGAATAAGAAATTATTTTTTTTTTAATTATTAATTTGTCACTTTGTGTATTTTTTTTTATTTAGATAATTATATTGATTTAAACAAGCATTCAGTCAGTGAGGAAATGTATTTTATTCTATGGGGCAAATTTGCTAAAAAAAAAAAAAAATAAAGATTTGTTTTGAACAAACTGATAGATTTCTAGATAATGTAGAAAACTAAGCAAAAGTCATGTTTGAACTTTTCATATGGATGTAAAAACAACTACTATTTCTTTCTTAATAGCTAAATGGGTAGCTGTAATAATAATTTTTGCAACCAGCAGTCAAATCTCTTTCCAGGATACTTTTTTAAAATTAATATTCTTTTGATCATAACAAAAATAAAAATTAAAAATATTTTTTTCAGAAATAATAATTTTCTTATGTATTATTACTGATATAAAATAATTAGACCCTTATGATTAAATATTTATGATAGATTAATCTCAAAGTTGAACTATTTTTTTTTATAAATTATTATACAAATTTTGCCATGGTTTTGCAGGAAACAGCTAGTACATTCAATTGGTCTGATAAATCTGATTTTAAATGTGCACATATAGGTATTCCATGGTGCAGATTCTGATATCCAGTGGCTTCAGAGAGATTTTGGTGTTTATGTTGTCAACATGTTTGATACTGGACAAGCAGCCAGGGTTTTAGGATTCTCAAGGTTCTCACTAGCCCATTTAATGATGAACTACTGTCACATTGAAGCAGACAAACAGTTCCAGCTGGCTGACTGGAGAATAAGGTCATTTTCAAGTTGTTTGTCTTCATGAAACATTTCAAGGAATGTCAGTTATACTGAATGGTATTTTAACCTTTTCCCTAACCTGAGCCACATTATGGACCACAAGGCCACATTCTGTAACTCAAACACTCCTATCCCATTTGAAATAAGATTACAATCCAATATTGGTTATTTTAAAGCAAATTTCCAGTTTTTATATTTTAAAAATATCTTTATCTATCCTTTTAGTCCTAAACTATGAAATTTTACTAAAATTTTTCGAGTGTTAATGTGTAGTTGTAGATGATAAAATATTAGTATAGGTTGTATAAAATACTAAGTCATGGAACAAGTTGTAGTCGGGGAGGAGGTTGAGAGGGATGGATAATGTCATATATCTCCAATTTGAGATAAATGTTGAGGTGTTAAAACAGTTAAAGTTTAAGATTTGATATGTTTGTTTTTTTATTTAATTTTACATTAGATTTTGGATAATTTCAATTTTACAAATGGGTTTATTTCACTAATGCTTGATGATGTTTAAATGATCCCATTAGTTTCAATTTTTTTTTACTTCTGAGAGAACAACATACTGGTTATATTTAAGTAGTTGTAGTTTATATACATGTATATATATTATTCAATGGATTTTATTACAACCACTAATTCTTTTGTTGCTTTATCTAGACCATTGCCTGCTGAGTTGATAAATTATGCCAGAGAAGATACACATTATCTCTTGTATATTTATGATTTGATGAGGAATCAACTTATTGACCATGGCAATGCTCAGAATAATCTTCTTTCATCAGTTTTTGAGAGAAGCAAAAGTGTAGCTGCCAAGGTCAGTATTCTTAAAAATCATCTTATGCTTTTATTTTCTTAAATACATTATTAAACTTGATTCTGTATCAGACTATTTTCTCAACAATGCTAGTAAACACATATTTCAAAAGTCTTAAGTACAAACGAAAATGATAAAAGATTACCAAACTACAGTAAACTAACCCTTAAATCCATCATTAATTTATAAGAAATCAATGGGTTTTTTTTTTTGTTAATATTTTTTTTTGTATTTTTTTATTGAACAGATCTATCAGAAACCTATCTTTACTACCAATGATTATTTGGAATTGTACAAAAAAAGCAAAAAAGTTTTTAATAATCAACAAATGACTGCATTGAAAGAAATGTATGCATGGAGAGATGGAATGGCTCGAATAGAAGATGAGAGCTTGGGGTATGTTGTTATAACTAAAGTAATATCAACTAAAAATTTTGTTTGAAAACACCATGTTGATCAGAATATGTTCTTTTTAAAAAATGTATTGCATTTAGAAATTAGTAAAATAAATGTATTTCTCATTCATTCTTTTTTTTTATTAAGTTTACTTCATTGAAAATTTTATTGCTACAAATGTTTTTTTATAGATATGTGCTTCCAAACCACATGTTGCTTCAGATCGCTGAAATTTTACCAAGAGAACGACAGGGTGTGCTTGCTTGCTGCAATCCGATTCCTCCACTTGTTAGACAGAGCCTTATTGAGCTGCATAATATAGTGTTACAAGCTAGAGAACTTGTTCCTACCAAGGTACATGTTAAAAAATGTATGCTAAAGCCCTGCAGTCACCAGAATTTTTTTATTTTCAGATGCAATTCAAAGATGAGGAATGTGCTGTGCCAAAGGTTCTTCCTCCTAAGATAACCATAGTATAGTGTCTTCCAAAATTAAGAGAATACCTTACGCTATCAATGTTTCTATCTTTGTTGCCTACCATATATTAATCCTGCAGTGGCAACAAATTGGTCTAATTGCATCATGGTTTAAGCTGCCTTTCTTTCTTGGGACTCATTTCTTAAAAACAATAATAAAAGGTGTAGTTCTTCAACTAAAAGGCCTTTTGATACAATTGATCACACAGATACCAAAAAAAAAACATCATGCAGTTGCAACAGTGTTTGTGTTGCAGAAGATTCATTCTGCAAAATTTTCATTAACCAAAGAACCACTTTATGGATATAAATATTACTAATTTGAATTTAATTAAATACATGTAGTTGCTTTTTTAATTAGATTGAAAAACTTCCTGATGAAAATCAGCCAACACTCAAGAACCCAGCCTTTGAATCTGATACTATCTTTTTGTGTCCTCATGATAAATCACATACAGAATTGAGAATAGCTGAAATTGAAAAAAATATCATGGGTATGGAATCAATTCATTATGTTAACTGATAGACAGAAATATCTCTTATTATGTTGTACTGTAGATTGAATTATGTAAATTGATAGACAGAAATATCTCTTATTATATTGTACTGTTGATTGAATTATGTTAATTGATAGACAGAAATATCTCTTATTATATTGTACTGTAGATTGAATTTGTAATTTTAATTTTTTAATCTGCCAAACAATGAATTCATTATGTTAACTGATAGACAGAAATATCTCTTATTATATTTTACTGTAGATTGAATTTGTAATTTTAATTTGCCAAACAATGAATTCGTTATGTTAACTGATAGACAGAAATATCTCTTATTATATTGTACTGTAGATTGAATTTGTAATTTTAATTTTTTAATTTGCCAAACAATGAATTCTTTATCCGTAGATACAGGAATAATTACTAGTTCTATAAAAAAAAGTGCTGATAGCTTGACAACTGTAGTTCTGAAAGCTCAGCCTATAATCACTTCATTTGTCAAATTTTCCAAAGTAAGTTTTTTTTTTTATCATAAACTTAAAATTTAATAACCTCCATTTATAAAATAACTAGTTTTTTGTATCGAAAATATATAAAATAGCCCAGTATAAGCATTGGCTACTCCCACCTAATATACTTTACATTTACACATATATATCAAATATCATATATATTTACTGTTTAGTTTTGTAGCTAAATGATTATTGTTTACATTGCCGTTATTATTAAATCTAGTTGAATTTATATTTTATTTTTATTCTATATATATGCAGGCATTATAATGAGCCACCACTAGGTAGTATCAAATTTTACTATTGTTAAATGTTAATTTCTAATTCAGTTTTTTCTTGTTGTACTAGCCTAATGGAATAGCTGATAAATTGATCAATGATATAAAGGGATGTTTTATGAACCCATTTTCAAAGGTAAGCATTCGAATTGATCTGTTGTTTCTCTGTTTTATGATTTTGAAAAGTGTTTCCATATGTGGTCAAAATGGAATGTGCTTATATACTTTTACTTGTTGATTTCATTAATACACTTCAATTTTTTTTTTTTTTTTATATTTTTTATTTACTGTCATGCAAATGAAATTTTTTTTTTGCTTTATTATTATTAATCTCTATTAATGGAAGATTATTTATCTATTGACAAAAATAATAAATATATATTTTTTTAATGCAAAGAAAATTTGTTGTTTAAGCTTGACACATTTTAACATTCTTTATTTTTAGTATTTACCTCCTGAATATGAAACTTCTAAGAGGATAGAAGTAAGTAAATGATATTCTTTCAATAGTATACTACTTACATATGGTTTGCATGATACAAAAATGTTAATCTTATTCAATTTGACTGGTTTTTCAGGAAAAAGAAAAGTGGGCTTTAAAACCTTCAAATGCTCCTAAGGTTAACAAAAAGAAAACAGCCGATGAACCAGTAGATCTCAACACCTTTACTCCAGAATATGGTAATAATCGATTGAATATTTAATGAAACTAATGGTTAAAATCATGAACAAAACAACACCTTATAAACTAATTTTAGACCCTATTGCTAAGCTGTCTTTATTGAATATGTCTTGTTCAAGATATGATTTTTTTATTCTATTCACAGTGCCTCCATCAAAGAGACTCAAATCTGATGAGCAAAAGAAAATAAATTTTAGTAGTTCTTCTGGAGCTTCCAAAACAACAGGTCAATCAACCAGCAGCACAAAAATGGCTTCAGTGAAAAGTGCTACTGGAGAAAAAATGGAAAAGCACATTGAAACTCAGATAAAATCTTTAAGACAAGAGGTATCTAACAATCAAGATCAATTCTGCAAAGAGACTGATCATATACATTAACTATTACTTTGCGTATAAAATATGTGTGTAAGATTATTCATGCTAATATTTTTTTCCTAGATAAAACATCCATCTTTGCTAAACAATAGTTATTTAATTATATATATATTAGCATTGAAGATTCCTTTTATAATTCTTTTTAATAGTAGTGTTATTTTTTTTACACTGTAGATCATTGAATGTTGAAATTAGCTTTTAGTCTGAATAAAAAATCTGTAACTGAATGAATATATTGCAGGACTGTTTTCTTACGGTTATTGTCACACAATAGTTTTTTAATTGTATTCAAATTTTAAAGTGTCATAGTAAAATCAAGTTTTTAATAAGCGCTATTGTGACTCAAGACTATAAATCCATCATGAATACAATTTCAGAGAATGTAATTTAACTTCAGGTTTATTCAGTGTAATAACTTGTTAAAAGAACAATACGTGCTATAGAATGTATAAACCTACTCCTTACCATAGTTCATCTACTCTCAACATTTACTACTTAACTAGCTGTACCCCTACAAAACCTTTATAGAGAGTTATATCACTAATTGGCTGTTGGATTAGACGAAGTTGGCTTTTGTTTTTGGTCAGATCCATCTCTTATGAATTTCATGTAATCTAAAGATACCAATATGTTGTAGCTAAACCAAAAAACAAACTAACAAATCTTTGAACTGAAATTATTTCCACATTTTGGGCATTGGGTTTCATGTTTAAAAACCGCAGAATCAATTAAAAACTGTAGATTTAAAAAAAAATATTTATTGAATCGAGACGCGGGCAAGAAGCTTGACAAAGAAGCCATTTTTAATTTTTGTTTCCTGCTTTCGATTTAACGCAGAACCCAAATCACTATTATTTTATAATATTTTTGGTTTCAGATAGATCCAATTTTTTCATGATTTTTATTACTATTGCTTACTTTTGACAATTTTAAACTGGAATACTGTTGTATTAATTCTTTGCTTTCTGTGTAAAATGGTGTAAAGATATAACAAAATCTGTATTTTTTTTAAAATAGCAAAAGCTGTTTTTTTATTCTACTCACTAATCAACTGGTTTTCAATAATTTTACTTTTTCATTTTCTTTAAATTATATAACACTGACAGACTTTGTTTTTATAAATTTTGAGCTGTTGTTTTAATTATGTAAAACCTAAAAAAGTTAGGATCTCTTTTCAATTAATTTGTGAAATAAAAAGTAAAAATTTATTTAATATAAAGATAAATAAATAAACTAAGGTTCTTTTTTAATTATGTTTTAAATTTTAAATACTTACATTCATGTTATTAGTTTATATATTTTGTTGTTATTTTTTATTTTTTTTTAATTGCACCTTTAATATTTATTTAATTTTTATTTATTCAGTTTTATGTTTTTGTTTTTTTAATTTTTATATCAGGCTGTTGCAAAGAAAAAAAAACAAAAGAAACTTGAGAAAAAAAAATCAGTAAAATCTAAAAATGATGATGAAACAAAAAATACTGAAACTAGTCCTGTAACAAATTCTCCAGTAACAAAAGAATCGTCTGAAACTGTTGTTATAAAAAAGGATCCAGAGAAGAAGAAAAAGAAAAAAATTGCGGTTGCTGAGATTCTAGAAAACTTTAAAAGTTTTGATTACAGTGCAGCACAGTCAACTTTGTCAAAAGGTAAATTGCTTTAGAAAAAAAGTTTATTTTTAAGTTGACTGTTAGAATCATTGAATTATTTCTTTTTGTTTTGTATGATTTGATTATAAATCCTAGATTATAAAAAAAATCTACCCAATGAATATTTATTTAGTCATCATCACACCCTTAACCCACACGATCATTGGGGGGATGTAAGGCCAGCTCAACAGAGATATTTCTCCATAGTTGCCTATCCTGCACGGCTGTCTTAAATTCATTCATTGGTAGCCCTGTCTATTCTTTTGTATTGTCTAACCAACATTTCCACTTGTGCCCTATGCAACTGCCTCCTTCTACAGTCCATTTGAAAATTGTTTTTTGGCTATAATGCCTTAACACATGTCCGAACCATGCCATTGTACGCCACTTGATTTTTGCCATAATCATTTCCTGAGGGCTCGCAATTGATGATATTCTTTCCCAATCTTACTCATTGGTCTTGTGTTTTAGGTAGGAGATTCAAAGGATTTATTATATAAATTTTATCAATTTCAGAATTTTTAATTTAGAACAGTATTTATTATTTATGCCTGTCAACCCTATTGGAGTTCTCTGGAGACCTCTATCATCCAACTGTACCTCGTCTTGGTGATGTTGACTTTGAGGTCGCACCTCCAGGTGTTTCTCCATCTCAATGCCTGCCTAGTTTGCATAAAGTGTGACCTTTTTCAGCCCCATCTCTTCCTGATTTCTTCTTCATTTGGAACTTGGTAGGTTCTTTGCAAAAATCTGGCATTGCTGATGGTTACAAGCCATTCATATCTGAAGAATTCTTTTAAGGCAGCTGATAGTGAAGGTCTGGACCTCCTAATGATGGTCTTGGTTGTCCAGCAGGTTCAACAAAGTTTCTTGGACTCCATTCCTTCATTCCATGGTGTGTAAAGTCCCTGTCAGGATGAGATGAAATCCCTTAGATCCTATAAACCACTAATGGGACGGTTTTATGGTGCCCTTCTTTCATCCCCACCATAGCCGATAGTGCAATGGCCATGGAGGCACCACGGGAGATATATCGGGAACTTGAGCCAAGACCTGAAAAATTTCCTTGGTCCTCACCGGAGATCAAACCAGGTACCTTCAGATCGACAGTCGAGCGCGTTACCGCACGACCATCCGTCCCCTTTCATTCCATGGTAGATTTCTTCATAATCCAGTCTCTAACAAGTAGGAAAGGAATGGTGAAAGCAAGCATCCTTGTCGGACTTCAGTTCACACTTGAAAGCTGTCTGCAAGCTGCCTTACATTAATAACTCTCCAGGACATACCATAACATGAGTTTTATATACATGTATGAGGTTTGCTATCTTTGTCAGGATGCTCTCGAGCCGAAGTAGTTTCCAGCGGGTCATTCTGTCTACACTGTCAAATGATTTCTCCAAGTCCACGGTTTTAATCTGGTCCGTGCTAGATATATTTTGTTGAAAGCCTGCCTGCTCGTCACGCAGCTGTTGATCAACTGTGTCATTTTCTCCAAGAGGACCCTATTACAGATAGTAGTAATATGATACCTCTGTAGTTGAAAGTTTGATATGGTAGATTTCCTGCCAGTCATCTTTCTCCCAGATCCTCTCAAAAAGAGGTAACATCATCTCTGATTTTTTTAGGTCTGCCTTAAATGCCTCTGTTGGTATGTCATCTGGTCCAGCTGCTTTCACGTTTATCATCTGGGTGATAACCTTCCTTTTCACAACTGATTTGGGGATCCACCTTTGCTGGTTAGATGATTTGGGGGTTCTGGAGTCCATCTATTCAACATTTGATCTAACATTAATGATTTTTCCCTGCTTGTCTGTGACAGGTCTTTCTGGCTTGCAAATTACTTGGTTATAGCATTGTCATGTTCGCGCTATTCGCTTCTTGTTCAGCCTCAGCTGTCAGTCCATCCACTTAGTCTTTCTTGACCTTCCTAATACTCATCATCACTATTCTGTGCACTTCTAGGTATTCCTCTTGAGTCTTGACTTTTATTTACTGTTGTTGACTGCTGTCTTCTTCCTTCTGTCTTTTATCTTGTTTAGGATGTCTGTTGTGATCCACTCTTTCTGATGATGCTTCTTTGGCCCCAGTTTCTTTTGGCAAGACGATCTTAATGTCTCCTACACTTTCTGCCACTATATGAGTGGACTATATTCCTCTTCAACCAATTCCTAAAGGACTTCATACTTGTTCTTCTGCACCAAGTTGAATTGTTATCTTAGGGTCTTTAAGAAGGTTCATGTTTTATTTGACTTTTCTGTCTGGCGTGCCTGTCTGATTTTTCTTTAACTTCAGGTGAGCTAATACATTCTGAAATCTTTTAAGGATCATCTACATTTTTAGAGCATTTTCGAAAAAAAATGCTCTATTGTCCCCGTTTTGTCTGTCTGTCCGTCATCACCCTAGATCTCAACAACCATAAGTCCTAGACCCATGTTGTATATATCATTTTGTAGGTCTTGGCCTGCCAAGAAATGACTTTTTTCCATTTCGCGATCTGACCTCTGAGGGCCGTAAAAGGGGGCTTATAAAGTACCGTTTTTTACTATATAAGCTATATTAATAAAGGAGCGCCCTATATCTCAGCAACCATAAGTCCTAGACCCATGATGTATATATCATTTTGTAGGTCTTGGCCTGCCATGTGTACATCAAAAGTTCATTTCGCGATAGGACCTCTGAGGGCCGGGCTCCTAAGGGGCTTATATATTATATATATGGCCCCATTCTACACCTTGTACGTTCAATAACCCACCCATTCATTTGGTGCGAAATACTGCAGCACGTAGTTTCACCAAGATTTATTAAGAAACTCATCAAATGAAATAGTAAGCTTGTGTTCTGAGTTTTATTGAAAGTATCAGAGCTATGCAACAATTGACGGAGTTTTTGGACGATTAAATGACTACAATTTCGAATGTTTTCAATTATGAGTCCTATTTCAGTAACCACAAACCACTTGTAGTTAGATTTAAGAGAAAATAATTTTATTTCAAATAAGAAGAAACGTCTTTATAATATTTTTTTACAGATATATGCATTACAAAATTGAATTTATAAACATTTCCAAAATTTACAAATAATTACTGAAAGCTAACAAACGTACTGATACATAACATGAAAATGCGCTAACACGTCCTGTGTCCAGAATGGAACAGGCTTAATTGCTTGTTTGTTAATGTAGACATGATCTATCTGGTTTTCAGCTGTCTGGAGATATCCATGTACTCTTATGGATACTTTTATGAGGAAAGATGCTTCCACCATGTTGTTGAGTGTGCACAAGTCTGCAAATTCTCATTCTCATTCATCACCCCAAGAGCTTGGTTGCCCATCACTTTGTCATATCTGGTGTTATTGGACCCAGTCTTAGCATTAAAATCTCCCATGAGGATGGTGATGTCTGGAAAGGTCTCAAGTATCATCTGCAGTCTGTTGTAATTGTCATTCTCATTGCTGTCTTTTGTTGGCATGGAATATTAATTTTGATCTTGGTACAGAAGGATGATCCTGGAGCCATGCTCTACCCATCTGTTCAGTGACCCCTGTGTTAACTTGTCCTGCTTACAGCAACAGCTCTCCTGATATGTGACCTCTGTCCAGCTTGGGCCCCTTAGTCTCCTGATGCCTAACAAAGTCAAGTTGTTTCTCATATCGGCAGCTACCTATGCCATTTATCATGTCTCATACATGATCCTGACATTCCATGTGCCTGTAAATATTTTCCTTTTTACCAGAAGGGTAGTTTGCTTCCTCAGAGCCAAAATATGTTTTTTCTGTAGCGTATGTTTCTGTAGCCCCGCGGCCCAATTACCTCTTTTTTTTCAGCCAGGATTCGGACCGTCCTTAATGGAGTTTGTACACAGCTATAATAATTTTAAAATATTTCTCAGAGTATTTTTCAGTTAAAATAATCTAATATTTTAAACTTCATATCCCTTGGAAATAAGAATTAAATTTCTTACACCGTTCTGAAGCACACTTTGTATTTACAAATAAGTTTTTCTTTTTCAGAGAATGCAAAGAAGCGAAAACCAGATATTTTTAATCCCAGTTTATCCTCACGTTCAGGAAAAATGAAGGATAAAGTAAGGAAATATGTTTAATTTTGAATAGTCAAAATTCCACTTTTATCAAGTATAATTAGCTTTCAGGAAAGGTTGACCTTATTTTCTAAAATTGTATAAAGAAAACATTCACTTTTCTGGGTTTTTTTTTTAATACAAATTAATAATTTTAGATATTTCAAATAAATAGTACTGACATACTTTATTTTATAATTAACACAATCTAGTAACAGATACTAAAATTGTGTTCTTAAATATAATATTTTCCTAATCTATTAAGGGTTCAAGATTTAGCTATATTAAATTTTTTGTATTTCTATTTGGCAGTGTAGTGTACTTGTTTATATTTATTATGTAAAAATATGCCCAGAAATTCATGATTTTGACAAGTAATCACAATATGTGGTACATGTATAAAGGAGGATTGATTGGCACAACATTACTAGCCCAATATTTTTTTTTGAGCTGAGTTTAGAAGAGTGCTTCACAACAGGCGGGCCAGAGTACCACAAGACAGCGCTAGTTGTGCAGCTGAATAATTTTAGTCTTTTTTTCTTAGAACACTTGATTGTTTTCAGCAATATTACATCAATGAAATGAAACCCACCAGTATTTAGAGAAATAGAAGAAAGATCAAATTTGGATGACAGGTTTAATACACTTGGAGAGCCACATCTTATTGTGGATATCTCCTGTCTCCTTTTGAATATTTTTAACATTCTTAACTGGTGCAGCCCCCATTTCTTCCCCAACTTAAGTAAGGTATCCATTAAGAGGTGAGTGGACTTGTGGGACTTGAACCAACTTTCACCAGGGCCTGGAAAAATTTCATAGGTGCTCACACAAACACTCAGGGTTACAGTCCAGCATCTACACCACTCTGCCACCTGTCCCATGATCTAGAATAAAGCAACAACATATCCTTATGAGAATCTGGTAGATGAGGGATTTTTTAATCCTATTATTATCTGCTCTAAATGCTCTTTTTGTTACTTGTACCATTTTTCCAACCAACCATAGATTTAATCCTTCATTTATCACAGGGGCACCAGCTGCAGTATTGACTGTATCAGTTATCGGCCTTAAAACATTTTTATAATTACATTAAATTCTGAACTTTCCAGTCCAGTTAAAAAAAATAGTTTTTAAAAATACAAAATTTGTAACACATATTTAATTTACTCAATCATTAAATTTGAACTTCAAATATCATGTTTTATAAGAAAAATAATTAGAGCATCCATGAGCAAACTATGGCCCTTCAAGCCAAATCATGCCCTCCACTCGTTGTAGTACTAGTCTTTTTTGTTGTTAGGTTTTATTTATATTAAACTAATTTATATTAGACTAATTTTATTAGTTCATGCTAACACTCCATCCATCTGCTTTTGGTCCGACCTACCAGTCAAAGTTACTAACCCAACATGGCCTGTGACTCAAAAGGTTTGCCCAGCCCTATATTAGAGTATACCTTCACCCTTACTGAACTAAATGAGAGTGACAAAAATGTATTAAATATTTTTTTTTATAATTCAAAAAGGTCCATTTATTGATGAACTGTAAAAAAATTTTTAAAATGTAGTTAAGCTTAGGCCTAAGCTTATATTTTTTCATTATTTTCATCTAGAAACAACTCCACACTATGGACATGGATTTGTTTCCCCATATTAGTTAAGCACTGGTGTAAGATGTATATTTAAATATGTGCATTTTTTATGCATGTAATATGTAACAAATAAATCTGGCTCATATCACTTAAACGACTAATGATAAGAACAATAGCATGAAATTGGTATAAAGAGGGAATTTAAATGTTAAGGGTGGGGATTTTCACAAAATTTGATAGTTGAGTCCACAGTAGTTTATAATTTAGCTTTTTTAAGAAATAATTGAGCATATATATTTACAGAATAATTTAGTTCCCTTTAATAAATAATTTATTGTAATGATTTTATCTCTCCAAAGGTAAAGAAGCCCAAGTTGGCTGGTCCTAAAAGCAATATGAGCTACACATTTGATCCATCAGCCGGCCCTATGAAAAAAAGAAAGTAGTTATGACAGATCATTATTGTTCATTTTTTTATATAATAAATGCTGTACATTAAATGACAATACTGTGTATAATAAATAGATTATAAATCAATATGAACATTTCAAAATTGAATATGCACAAAATGATTGTCAATTCAGAATTAAATAATATATACTATATAAAAGTTCTTGTTAATCATTGGTTTTGTGATGATGTGTCGTGTGTCTTAAGTATTTAATTTTATTCCAATAATTCCTAAGTGGCATAAATAACAACCCATAAAGAGCTGCACCATGATACATGTAACAAGAGTTAGTAACTAGAAGTAATGGCTTTTGGAAACAAAAACATCATTTAGTGGGAATTTTTCTAAGAAAAAACAGGATGCTGCTCGTGAGTGACCACAACTGTATACATGTATTGCATTTTGGAAGGTTTGGTGAATTACCTATGACTAATAAATTTTGTACATGTATCCAATAAAACAAACAAATTTGATGAGAAATCAGTTTGAACTACTTATTAATACAAATATTTGATGATAAACGTCATCGGGACAGCTATCTAGTTGTTTTTTGTGTATTAACTCTTAAAAAGTATTTTAATTTATTAAGAGAAATGTGTGAAGGTGAAAGAGATCTTATGAAATATTGTGTTTGTATTAGTTACCTCCCCTGATTGAATTATTAAAAACTTCTCAACACATGTTCTACATCAGAAAATGAACATCAATTTTTAATTAATTTTTTTTTTAAATGATCTTGATTTCTGCAATAACCATAGTAATGATAACCATGAAGTCTAATGACTAAAGTGACCAACTTGAACAACAAAATTATATGATATTTTAAAATGTATATAATCATTTTAAAAAACGGATAATAATAGTTAACAAATCTTTTTTTGTTGCTTTGTATTGAAAGATATTTGAAAAAAAGTATAAAATATTTTTTACAACATGTCATTTTTCCACTGCAATCTTCATTTACTAATAATATTTTGCTTTGATATAATTATTATTATCAATATATTAACATTTGTTGCTATTCCGTTCATTTACTAATGTTCTTTCACATTGTAATGTCACTGTATCATTTTTTTTCCTGGCATCTATAACTAAAAGACATTTTAAAAATCATTTTAAAAAAATCAAACCTAGAAATTGGTTTAATGGTCATAGTGACGGGGTCATACCATAAAACCCTAAGTGAAAATAGTGCATGTACTGCTCTGAACAATGAAGGGCCACCGATATTGCATTTTTAAAAATGTAATCATTTTATTATGATTGATTATGCTAACTATATTCAAAAACACTGTACCATTATATAGCTATAAAATGGTCATGTTTTTATTGAATATAGTTAGCATAATCATTCATAGTAAAATGACTACAAGTTTAAATATATATAACATCAGTTATATATAAATCACATATGTTTTAGTCCAATATTTTACACAAATATATAGATCTTTGTTCGTTTGTGCCTCGTCCCTGATATATATATATAAGCCCATATATATATAACCACTACCACACGTGATTCCATTCCTTCCTTTCCTCTCCGCATCCTTCCCGACCATTTTAATTACTAGATTAACTTTACATTATTTAATGCAGGGATGGCAAATAAGATTTTATTAATGTCTAATTAAAGCAAATTCATTTTTTTTGCATGTGTATTTTTTTCCATACGACCATAGTATTTATAATTTAATTTATCTTATTATTATTTATTTTTGTCTTTCTGCTTTTTCCACATGAACACACATTTAGTACTAATAAAATAAGTTGAAAGCGACAAGCTAGTGCGAGTGTCACACATCTTAATTTAAAATAATCACAGTGATTAATACCAGGCTTGCAGAGCCGCCATATTTTTTTCCTGCTCCCACAAATCTGACGGCTCCGGCTCGGCTCCCTATTAAGATAGTATCGCACGAGACAAAATTTTTGTAATTCCGCCATGCAAACATGCCGATGATAAAAAGTTTTGAGGCGTTCACCCTCTTAGTCAGGAACTTGAAAAATATACGCATTGTCGGTTTTACTAAAAACAAACCATTTCAGTGCATCCAGAATCATATCATTATTTTCGACCGAGGTTTCACTAGTCGCCTTTTTCATAAGTAATGAAAAGTTATTTCAATTATCAAATAAGCAAATAGTAAAAATGATACATTATTTAAAATATTTTAAAGACTTCAGTATGTATATATATTATTTATAAATTCGAAGTGACTATTCGGACCCGGGAACCAATAAACTCCGATTTTTATTCGGACCCCGTCTGATTGTTATCCACAGACTTATTAATTTATCTACTCTATTTCAGCTATTCTGTTTATAATAAAATTGTTAAATACAGAAAGCGACCATTTTGTTTTTAGTCTATTACAAATTCGATGTCAAATAATATACGAAATGACGCGTTCTATTTGTCGTCGTAGTAAAAATTTATTTTTAAATGATTGACACAATTATTCTATGAAATAAAACTGTTTTTACTTTATATATAATAAAAAAAACAAGTCATTAAAAAAATTTCGAGGGTAAACAAGATTTAAAACGAACACAAAACGATTCCCCTTTAAAGATTTCTTGTGGTGATGTACGTGCACGCTATCATTTAAATGCTGTTACTGTTGTGGCGTTCGTAAAACATGACAACATATCAAATTGTAGGAGGCAAACAATCAAATTTGGAATTTTAAAGCTAATTAAAAAAAAAAACATTTGGGAGCCGTGGAGCCGCCAATTTTTTTTTGGCTCTGGCTCCAGCAAAAAGTAGCGCAACACTTAAATGCGTTAATTTTACCAGAATGAAAGTTCACCAAAAACGAAAAATAACAGAATTTGTCTCAACAATTTAAAGTTATGGTCCATTGAGTTATTAAGTAGATCTACCACCCCAATCTGTCGCAATTCGCTCACACCCTAACCCCCAGGTATGTCGACAAAAGCCCCACAGGCCCACTTGTAATATAAAATGAAGACAAGTAATCTTCCTGCTTCCTTTCCGGTCGATGTAAAAACAGAAAAGTTTCATTTACTAGTTTACATTATATACTATAGTGTATTGTGGAGGTACAACAGTGTATTGTTGAAGGTTAAAAAAAAAACAAGTGTACAATGAACCCGGTTATAATTAGATTTTAAAAAATGAGATGATATAAATTTTGTATCATCCTTTTTTTGCACATAATTTTGTATCGCATTTGGATAATACAGCATCTTTCTTGTCACGTCTGCAGCAACTGCATTAATATTTCCATATACATGACACCTATAATTAGTGTCTAGAAAGTGCCTAGACATGGTCTAGACTAGGCTATGCACACATCTGTATAGTAGACAGTGGTTGTATATTTCAGAATAATTGTGACACTGAGTTAAATTTTATATAGAGCTGCTGATTTGCTGCAATTAAAGCGTAATTAATGCGTTAAAAATATGCGATTACATTTTTAACACAAACACCTAAATGCGTTACATTTTACCCAAATGTTAGCATTTCAGAGTTGCAGAAAAAAATCAGTAAATAACCCAATTCTATAACCAGATCAGACTACATTTTTTTAAAAAGCAAGAAAAAACACCCGAACACAAAAACTGTCACGTTTACATAAATCACATCAATATGACCTTGAAACAATAGGATTGTCATTTCTTAATTCTAATTTATGACCTTGAATACCATAAGTGAACATCATTCTGTAGACGCGTGCAATATAGTTCGGCACGTGCCATCGTTTGGGACAGAGGGGGTAAGGTGGTTGGGAAGCAATAAAGTAACGTCATCTTTGTGGGGGAAGAGAGAGGCTGCTAAGTGTCAAAAATGAAATTGGGATGAGCGAGGAGGGAAAATAAAAAAAAAACGCGTTCATAATAAGGGAGCAAGTACATTCTGGCTATACTATTATTTAAAGAAAGAAAAAGGCACAAATGACGAGTGTATTTTGGAAGGGGGGGGGGGTGGGAAGTGGTGGGGGTAGGTGCGGTAGTGGAGGGTAGGGTAAACAAGACCTTGCGTGGCGAAGTGTTACAAAATATGACAGCTTTTTAAACTGATCAGAAAAAAAAATGAAAAAAAAAGTTTTAACAATACCATCCCCCCCCCCCGAACAGCGGTTAACATACGTCATTAGTTCGGAAACAATGGAAAGAGAAAAAACATGTTTGGCATTGATGTTAATTTAAAAAGAAAACAATTCGCATCACTTGACGTGATCAGTGGCGCCGAGAGCCGACACGGGCCTCAGGGCAGGAACAATTGCGGGCCCCTTAATTATCTTAATAAACATAAGTCGTGAAAAAATTGACATGGTAGGGGCGGCCGGGCCTCCTTACAGATGCGGGCCCCCTGGCAATGACCCCCTGCCCCCCCCCCCCTCGGCGTGCCTGGACGTGATTAATACGTGTCAATAAACCGGTCTCAATAACCATATCAATAGACATATGTGCAAATGTTTAATACATCTTTCTGAATTAATTATACCTCTTTCGTAAATTAAACTGACTTGTTTGTTATGACAATATTATGCAATGATATTACTACATACTAGTTTGAATACAAACAAATGTATTATATAGCGTCGATTAAAATATGCGTTAATTTGCGATTAAAATTTTTAATCATGCGTTAATTTCGATCAATTTTTTTAATCGAACAGCAGCTCTAATTAAAATATGATTATTTCTGGAACAATCAAATTCTCAATTTGTTCAAATCCATTGTGTTTTCAAAATTTACATCGGAAAAATGCTGCGAGCAAAGAAAAATCGTTAAAAACGTTATATATTTTTTTAAATGTCGCCATTATCTCTTTTTTTTTGGTATTTAATTTATTTTTATTTAGCTTCTATTGAATAATATATATAAATTATGACAATGAAGATCAGGTGGAATAAGAGTAATTTAGCAATTATGCGGAAATTAGACTTTGACCAATATAATCTAGAACAGTAGTAGTAGGTTTTCTTAAAAAGTTGGATCTGGAAGTCCTTCTGTAGTAACAGCCTCTCATCCAAAATCATTACATTAATCCAGCTTAAAGCTAATTTGACCGAATTCAAAATTTCTTTTACAGTAAAATTTCATCGGGATTTTAATTTCTCATTTTAGTCTCATAGCCGTTTCGCACGTAACATTATTTTGGATACTACACAAATCATCAAATGATATAATGACGAAAGTGACATGATACATCATTTACAAGTAAAAAAACACAATGTCATTTTCATTGTACGGTCGATTCGGGTAAGCTACTTGTTTACTTTAAAAAGTTTTGTTGCTTAAACAAATAATATTAAAACGTAACATGCATATGATTAATTAGTCGTTAGGAAATAATTATCATTTACTTTGCGATATTGGAATCATTGCTTTTAATTTTTAAAGAACTGACGTTATAGTTTAAGATTACGCAGTGGCTCCGGCACCAGCCAAAACCATTATATTAGGGTATAAGGAACATGTATTTATCATTTTTTTTTTTCAGAATTTTTTTTTTCAGGATTAGGGATAGGGTTAGGGTGTGGAGCAATATTATCTATGGCTGGTACCCGAAGTAAAAAAAATACTGGTTCGGTCGGACCGAACCGTAACTACTGCGTTAAGATTATATTTATTATTATATTCAATATTAAACTAGAACCTATAATAAAATCAGCAATTTTTTGGTTCATTTAAGTATGCTACGAGTATGATCAATGATAATCACATAACTCTGGATGCACAATTTATAGTCATAGTGTATTGTTAGTAATAATACTCTCACTCCGTAATTGGAGATTCTTACAAAGTCGTCAAAATTGATTAGAGAATTTGAGATGCATTTCAGTTTTTCAAGTTGTAAAAAGTAATCAAATAATGGAAAAACTGATTTGATGAGAGTTGTATTAAATGAAAAGCCACATAGGCCATCATTGTTATATACCATATATTAGGTACTATGATATCCGTGCCCAAACGACCCGGAAATAGCCTTGAAAATCTCCGTATGCTACATAAGCCATGTTTGGCAACAGTTAGAACCAGTGGTACTGTGATTTTCTGAAACGCTTTAATTTACTCATTATTTTATTTTTACTTTGCCATAATTTTAAAAGAACTTATCCTTAAGTTAATCTGTGTGAATTTTTTTGTTAACTACGCCATCTTCGTTTTGAGGAATCAACATTTCAAAATAAGGTAAGATAAATTTTGCTTTTATTTTTTAATTAGGTCGCGACCCAATGTTTTTATTGATCGATCAACTGTTAATATATTCTAAATATCTTATTTAATCATTTTTATGTTGATTGACTGCTCAAAAAATTAAAAAACCGTGTTCTTGACGAGTCGCTTATTTGCCGATAAAAGTTACCTATTATCGATAACGGCACCCGCTGGCAGCGTTAATCTTAACAATTAATCTGGTCATAATTATCTTTAAAAATCAATATTTTTTCACTGTCATCCTTTAACAAAGTGAAGTTTTTTTTAATCTAGTATGTGCTCTGAATATAAAAACACTAATATTTTTATCCAAAGTAGTATCTGGTAGAAATATATTGTGTGTTATGTCAAACTACTATAAGTAATAAGTCTAATATATCAATAAAATTATGCTATAATTTAATTTTTTTAAATATTCATTGGAGCCTTATAACAGTAGTGATTTTTTACTCAGGTTAAACATTTATTTCAGAAACTTTTTTAAAACATTAACTTCTTTTTTTTATTTTCAGGAAAATGGAAAATACAAATACTTTAAAGTTGAAGAATTTAAAGGACATGGAGAATCTTCTTGAGTCTCATAAAGATAGCAAATTCACAAATGGATTTATTTTCTACATTTTCCTGCAATTAGGAAAAAATGTTAGTAAAACAGCAGAGCATGTAGTGACAATGGCAGAAAGTAATTACCATATTACTTCTGTAAAAAGTAAAGTATCTAGAATTAATGAACAAGTAAAGCTCTATAAAAGAAATATCCATAACAATTGGAATAACATTGTGGAGTTCTTTGATTCTGAATTCAAGTTTCCCGAAAGGAAACATACATTACCATCATTACAGCCTAAGCATCCTCCCTTCATTTCTCCTGTTAAAACCAGGATTGAAAGAGACTGCCAGTCATGCAAATACAAAAGACAGACTCAACAGTGAACTGTTGGCTGTGAATAGAAAATTAAAATTCGAACGAAGATTTGAAATGAGAGAAAGGATAAGAATAAAAAAAACTTACCAAGTCAAGAGGGTAAATGATTTAATTAAAAGAAAAACCTCCAGAATTTCAAGGTATCAATTAAAAACAAAACAACTGGAAGAAGTGCTCTCAAGTCTTCATAAATCTTTGAAGAAGTCACACTTGAAGTGTCAGTTCCTTCTTAAGGAAAACACAAAATTGAAAAAGAAATTGCCACCGGCAAAATGTATGCAGCAGAGCTACAAACCAAAATTGAGAGCCATGACTACACTGTCTACAGCATGGAGAAAAAGATGGAGTCTTTGACCGAAGAAATATTAGAGTTAAAGAAGGTTTTGTCTACTAAAAGACAACAAGAAGCAATTCCATTCTAAAATTCGGCTGATCATTTACAGCTGCATTGAATGCAATGTACCAGTAAACTCTATTTCTAAGGTCATAACGGCTTGTGCATCATTATGTCCAAATGTTACAATTGAAAGTCTGCCAAATGCATCAACAATTGCTCAGATGAGCAGGGAAATGGGCGCTATTGCAGATCTTCAGCTTGTTGATACTTTGATTGTGGCTGACTGTGCAACTTTGGCTTTTGATACTACTTCTTTGAAAGGTAGCCATATTAACCAAATTCATTTTGGCACAAAAAATAATATTTTGACTGCTAGCATTGCAGAACTACCTGGAGGTAAGGCAGAGGATTACGTTCAGCATATTTTGCAGACTTTAGATGACTTAGCTGAAACATATAGTGTTTTTTACTCTGTCAATAAAGACCCTGTTAAAAGGCAAATCTGTGGGAAAATTGTTTCAACCCCTCACTGACAGAGCATCAGCTAATCATGCAGCTATTTCACAACTTAATGTTGTACTTGAAACTGAGCTGCTTGAGCTACAAGGTCATCTATATCCACTGGATGGAATAGCCAGTGAAGTGAGAAAAGAATTGATCAAAAATAACTCAATCAAAAGTAAGACATATGGTTCAGACTGTAAAGCAGCAAATCTCTTCTTTACTCCATTTCAAAGTTGAGGTAAGAATTTTACTATTTAGCCAAACAAACGTAAATTAAGTATAAATTCTACATATTTTTATATGCTATTCAATGTATAATATATTTAAATTTTCAGATACAAAGCCAAGGGTGACCCATCAGGTTTCAAGTCCTTCTTAAAGAAAAATGGACTTCCATGTAGTACTTTTCCTAGGTATGTGGGCAATAGGCTTCATATACTGTTTCACTCATCTGGAGTGGTGTACAGACATAAGCAGTTGCTCATTCAGTACCTAGAAAAGTATTGCAACAATACGACTACTTTGAGAAGTGCAATACTGGAAGACTTGAAGAATGACATCTTGATGGCTCAACTTCAGGTGCTGGGACTTTGGGGGAAAATGGTGACTGGGCCATGGATGGCCATTGTATATGGATCTGAATGTCAAAGAAATCATCTTGATATGGTAAATCTATTTTTTAAATAGACAAGACTTAATATACTTATTTATTAAACTGATATTCTAGTTATTTCAAAATTTAATTTATTTTCAATTTAAGGCACAACAAATTAAGACAGCTGTAAGTTTCATTGAAAGAATTGCTGCTGAGCCAGAATATTTAATCAGCACCACATTTGATGCATTTGGACGGCCTCTAATTTTAGATGACACGTTGTCTGCATTGTTAATAGTCGACAATACAAATTTTGTCCAACTCAATGAAATAATAAATCTAGTGGCCACTGCCACGTCAAATGTTTTAAATAGACAAATGTCTCGCTATTTATTTGGCGATCTTGCAGATCCAACCGAGGAACTGAAGGTCAGAGCAGCCAGTGCTCCTGCCCACAACATTTGGGCTGAACGCACATTGGGGATAATAGACTCTCTAGCACGAAGAGCCCCTAATGCCAGCATTTCTTTTCTGGATGGAAAGGCAAAATTTCAAGTGAATAAAACATTAGAATGGCTAAGCACAAAGCCCACAGATGAGCAGGATGCCATTGTTAAATTTTCGATCCAAAGAGGTGCTACAATAAGGACAATCAGTAAAGAGAGAAAAGGTCAAATGGAAGCGGCCATCCGTGACAGATTAAAAGAAAAGGGGCAGAAGAGAGACATGGTACACAGATCAAGAGTAGGCAAGGAGATAAAGTTTCTGCTCGAACAAAAAGGTCCCTAATTTGATGGAGCAGAAAATCTTTCTAGCTTTAAGTGCCTATCAAAAAATAAAGTAACAGATCTCTTGGATTCAAATCCTAACAAAATTGAAGGCGTCGCTTTCAGCACATCTGGAATGTGGATGGACAAGATACCCTTTTTCAAGGAAAGATTATCATGAAGTCAGCATCTCCAGGGAAAAAAATCAGGATAGCTTACTGGAAAATGCATGAAAATGAAGAGGATGCCGAAGATGTAAAATTAACTTTAGAAAGTATTTTAACAGATGCTGTTCTGAATTATTTAATTTTTTTTTAATTTGAATTAATTCTATGTAATGCCCTTGCATCTTTATCTAATCATTTCCTTTTATCATTAAATAATGATTTAGTCATAGGCTGTAAAAACACCTGTAGCAATGTAATTTTTTTATGAATTGCTGGGAAATGTATGATATAAAAATTTTCACTGGTGACTTATTCTCTTTTTATTGCTTTGTAAATTTGGCTCTTTCACATATCTTTTCTTATCACATGTGTGAAGTGGTTTTTCATTTAAGAATGAAATACATTTTATTTAAATACATGATTTTATTTGGCAAAAAATTTCAGTTTTGTCAAGTGTTAAAACTTTTTTTTAATATGACATACATAATTTAAATTGACTATTTATTGTTTGTATAATTGCATGCAGTAATCTTAATTATTTCTTAAAATTTGCTTTGTTATTCAACAATGAAATATGCAAAATTATTTTTGCACTGAAGCATGCATCTTGGAATTTTTTAATCTAGTGTTCTTTGTAAATTTAGTATTTTCATCCTTTCGCCTTGTAGTAATGATTTTTTTGTTAGTCATTTTTAAACCAATATGATTTTAGTTGATTTTCATTGCAAAATGAAATGCATGCAGCCACTTATGTTTGGTGAAAATTGTAGGCTTGTATCATTTTTATTTAGTTTTTGCTGCTTTCAAGTATTTTTCATTTCTAAAATTGTATAGCACTTGTATTTGTTTTTTTTTTAAGTGCATAGACTAATATCACTTAAATATGTTTAATTGACCTTATTTTAAAAGTCAATAGGATGCTTTATCAGTGGTGAAAATTTGAGCTTGCTAGCTTAAATGGTTCAAAAGTTGTGTCAGTTTTAGTAGCCCAATTTCAAAACCCAGGCCGCAATTTTTTTTGAGTTATTCATCATATCGCCTTATAATAATGATTTTTTTGCTAGTCATTTTTAAACCAATATGATTTTAGTTGATTTTCATTGCTAAATGAAATGCATGCAGCCACTTATGTTTGGTGAAAATTGTAGGCTTGTATCATTTTTATTTAGTTTTTGCTGCTTTAAAATATTTTTCATTTCTAAAATTGTATAGCACTTGTATTTGTTTTTTTTTAATTGCATAGACTAATATCACTTAAATATGTTTAATTGACCTTATTTTATAAGTAAATAGGATCATTTATCAGTGGTGAAAATTTGAGCCTGCTAGCTTAAATGGTTCAAAAGTTATGTCAGTTTTAGTAGCCCAATCTCAAAATTCGGGCCACAATTTTCTTGACTTTTTCTATAGTAAAAAAAAGGCCTGTTTTTCGGCACAAGAAATTGAATATCTCAATAACCAAAAGACATACATACTTAAACAAGGTATCATTTTAAAGCATTTTTAGAGCTCTATTGATCTATGTATGATTTGACATGTTATATACATTTTGAATTTTTTATCAAAGTACCTACATATATTTTTGTTATATTGTAAATTTATAAATTAGTAAAGTGTAAAAAAAATTGCTTAGAAAAAAATGTTTTACCTTTTTTTCTATTTTTACTATTATAGAACAGATTTTAAGCATCTTGTCAAAGTAAAAGAAAAATTAGGATGTTCTGGATATGTGATTTATTCTCGAAAGGTGAGAGGCAGCACCACTCACAAAAATTACTCCTCAAAAATTTCAGCTCATAAGAATGGAGCTAATTTAAGTAATGTTTTGATGATGCCTCAGTCCAGACAGGTGCATAGTCAACTATATTACAGACTTAAAAGACCAGGGACAAATTATGTAATACGACCATTACTTAAGCCAGACGGAACTTTTAACTCAATAAATAGGAGACAAATTACAATGCTTGTAAGAGTTGTCGGAAGACTTTTAAAAGTTCGATATCTGGTACTCTTCGGCGGTGCTAGTGGAGGCTACGCTGCTAGTCAGGTACTTTGATAACTTTGTTTATAAACATTAACTTTTTTTTATTTTTATAAAGTTTACAAAAAATAGAAAAGATAGACGTTAAAAAAAAAGGCAAATCTGAATCCTTTTTGCAATCCCTTGGCAGTCTTATTATGGAGAAATATTATAATCTTTTTGTGCTAGAGTAGTGATTTGAAAGTTTTTATTGTTCTAATGGTTACTATTTAAGTCAGTCTTATAATTGATATTTGCTCTGCACAGCAAGTGGAGAAAATAAAAGGCTATATTCCTGATACTGAGTGGATGAAAGATTATATTCCTGATTTAGAAAAATTGAAAGACTCATTACCTGACTGGAGAAATTGGTCAGTAAGGGAGCAAACTGTGTCAACCTTTTGGAGTTTAAAAGATCAGATGAATGAAATGTTACCAGAAAAGGTATATCATTTTCACCTTTTTTTTGTGTTAAGTTTAGTAGGCTTAAAATGAAATATAGTATATTTAATTGCTGACTTTATAGCTAACAAAATATCATGGCATGTAACCTGTTTTACGTTAAAAATAATTTAAGGGTTGAACAGTTATTCATTCATTGTGGTATGGTAGGTGAATGATTATTCACCAGGTGTGTAGTTGTGATATACATTTGAAAATTACATGGCAAATACAATATTATTATAAGCCTTATCTTCTTCACTATATATATATATCTCTGAAGTTGAAAGTTAAATTATTTTACCACATAGTCCAGGTGTGGCGGAGCATGAGGTTTTTGAGAACTGCAGTATTTACTACTATTAATATTATTTAATTAGTTAGTTCAAGATTCTATGAAAAAAAATGTGCACTTTTTAAAAAAAAAAATAGGCTAATAATGTCAAGTGCCTTTGGAAGCTGTTTAAAACCAAAGTGCTGCATTTAGCCACCACTGACATAGTCTATTATACATTTTTTTTTTACTGTTACCTCTGATAACAATAGAACGCAGTGGCTTCGATTACGACCGGGCGTGCTACGTATATTTTTTTTCCGAGACACGACCAGCAAACTTTGATGACGTCAGTAAACAGAATGAATGTGAACTCTTATTTACTGCAGACTTTGATGACGTCATTTGCTGTTAATAATCGGAGATATTTTTATATTTGGCTTTAATTTTTTTCGAGTCTGTCCAAGCCTAATAAATAAAGTCATTTGCTGTTAATAATTGGAGATATTTTTATAATATTTTTTTAAAATAAATACGGCTTTGAATTATATATTTTAGTTGTCAGGATATATGTCTAAGACTTAGAGTAAAGATGTGCTTTTTTTCGGGTCTGCCCAAGCCTAATAAAGTCGGACGAATAAAACAAAAAATTATGCGCTTAATTAGTATCTATCGTACCCCCCCCCCCCAGAAAACTAACACTCGTTAATTCGTCTCCGTCAGTATTTGGTTCAATTCTCGGATATAAATGCTTCCCCACCCCTCTATTTTCGTTTCTTAATCTTATTATTATTTAGTAAATTTGAAATATGTAGTCTTCTCTGAATTTTTAAAGTGTGACACAAAAATGATGGTAAGGAAAAGTTATGTAATATTTAGCCTTAGGACTAGCTATACCTTGCAAAGCCTTTGCAGGAAGATAAACTATTGTAAAACCATTGCCGAACCTAGGATTTGGGGGCCTTGTATTTTGACATTCGATACCATGACATGAGATTATGTACTTATTATTTAATGTAAAAATTAATTTTGGGGTCTCCCCTCAAGGGGAAGCCCGCCGGGACTTTCGATTTTGGACCCCCCTCCCCTGTTACGCCTCTGTGTTCAGCTTTGATACATATTTTCAAAATATTTTTTTTTTGAGTAATGAAATAGTTAAAATAACCTAATTAGTTGTTGTTTCTTTTTTTTTTTACAACATCCTAAAATATAAATTATTTCAATTTAAAAAAAAATGTCAAAGATATCTAGTTAGTTAATTTTCATTAAAACAACTAAAAGGATACATTCTGAAAAAAAAAACACAATAAAAAAAGTTATGTTACTGGGAGGAATCGAACCTGGATAAAGTCAGCATAAAAATGAGTCGCGTCCAAACGGCTTAACCATTGTGCTAGCAGAACACACAAGCATAAGTACAATTTTAATGTATAACTAGAAAAAATTGCTCGTTCCCGCGAAAATAAAATAACTTTAAGTCATAAGAGTTCTATCTGTTTACTCACGTCATCAAAGATTCCTGGTCGTGTCTTGAAAAAAAAAATACGTAACACGTCCGGTTGTATTCGAAGCCACTGCGACAACAGAAACATAAATAGCTTTTTCATATATTACTCCCTCAAAATTTGCTTCTCAGACTGATCACCCTGGACTTATACACTCTATTTTAAGATTACTGAATCACTTTCTAATATTTGAGCTTTTGTGTTCTATGTTCTTGCAGATATTAACACATACAGTCTGTCAATACTTTTAAAATGTTTTGTTGTTTTTTGTTCCAGACCAAAAGTTTAGGTCTAAATTTAGTGTGACATTTAATTCATTTATACTTATTCTCTTTAAGTTTACTATCAGAATAATTTAAATAAGTTTCTAGGTTATTTTCGAAATTGTAACATTTGAAAACACTCTTTTCGAAATTATCGACGTTGTGTTATGACAAAATTTCAAAATCATATAGTTAATGGATATGAATTCATTTTGTAATGATTTTATTGCATGTATTGGTATTCAAAAAAAATATTGATTGTTAATTTTTCAAGGGGTGGTTAAAAAATAAATTGGAGGATCTGCCCAGTTTGAAGCCAAAGCTGCAAGAATGGAGGGAAAAGTTGAAAGCTGGCATTCCTTATGATTTTTCAACAACTATAATGGAAGGTCAGAAATTAAATTTTAATCAAAGCTGCATGTTTTTTATATAAAAGAGTCTATTTTAATTAAAGATATACTAGCTTTGCTTATTAGATGTTCTCATGTAGAGAGACAGGCAATTAATTATATTTAATACTATATGATGCTTGCTTAAATTCTTGTACAATGCACTCGTCATATGTTTAGAAATAAAGTACTGAAAAAGAATGGTTAATAAAACGTAAACTTATGAAAAATACTTGAATAACTAGGAATGATTATAGTCTTAATTAATGTTGACTTTTACATTTGCTCTATTAGTGCATTTAAAGTATAACTTGTTTCCATGGTAATAACAGACAAGGATTAATTGTTGCAGATATATATCATTTATTTGCTCTTATTTTAGGTACTCAATGAAACTGTTTTCATCAAAAGAGAAAAAAAAGATTTTCCCTTCCTATTTCCTAGTCATCTATAAAATTGTATTTTTGTACTGTGTTTTTTTTTTTTTAATTCTGAGATGTTTTTCTTTTATCAACTATGCTTTTATATGTTTTCAATGTAGTTGCACAAATTTTATTTTAATAGCCAATTTTTTTTCATCAAAGTAACAATTGATGTTTATTAAAAGCATTCTTTACCACAAACACAACTATTTGTGTTTATTGTAGAATATTTAGGGGTGTTTAAAATCCTAGGGTTAGACAAAAATCAATCTTTTGAAAAAAAAGTAGTTTTCCTATAAGCTCCATTGGGGCAGATGATGTTCCTGCCCAGTACATAATAAGGGATTGTGTGTATAGCACAATGCCCAGCCAAATTTATTTCTCCAACTAACGTCAGCTAGGTGGCACGTCAGCTAGGTGACATTGAACAATTTTACCAGGACCTGAACACATTTTTTTCTAAACATTTTCAAATATTTTATTTTTTATACTATGAACTTTTTCTCATACTTTTAGTAATTTTTAACAAACCAAAGTGAAGAAGTTTTTACCATATATTTCAGGAGAGAAATGTTTTAAATTATTTTGAAATAATTCTCTGCTTGATTTAATATGTCTTTCATGATCTTAGCCGATTGTGAGGTCATTAGATTGGAGTACAATCACATACTGAGTTTTGGATATGGATTTGTATGTACTCAGCAACATGGGTACAACACAAGAAAAGTACACTCAACACTTATGTAAATAAGCAAATGGAAGTTAATTTACACAGAAATAACATTGTGCCCTCCAAAGGGCAAATAGCTTTATATCCTGTGGTGCATTCATGACCACTCCACTATTGGCTATGGTGGGGATGAGAGAAGGGCACCATGAAAACTGTGCCTCACAGACACACACATTGCACTATAAAAATTTTATCATTTCTTTGCTGAGTTTTGTTGACTGCTGGTAGCTATAGTTTGGAACATTTCAAAGATACTTTGTTGTAGTTTTTTTTTTTATAATATCCTTTGAAAGATCTAAAAAAAAATCTTTTAAAATAAAATGATACCTTGTAGCAGCATTAGGCATTTTCCTTGTGATGCTCCATTAACCTATTTTCTAATTTTTAGGCCATTATTTTCAATTTAAACTGGTGTAGGCCCAGTTACCTATAGGAGACACTGGTGGCTACTAGTATGACTGTGATCTAAATCCGTAACTTGGTACTGCTGGTGAGGCTCTTTGTTACGGATGTAACTTAATGTAACTACTGTTGTGGTATTATGAGGCCATAAGTTACTGGATACCAGAGTTTCAACATTACTGGATCTTAGTCTTGTTGTCATATAACTTTTAAAATTTTCATTTCTTTTTTTACAATTACAGTGGGTATTCGGTTAACGAACTTAATCCGTTCCACAATTATGTTCGCTATCCGAATTGTTCGTTAACCGATCATCGATTTACCATATATGTTAATGGAAATTCGATTAATTTGTTCTGGAGATCCTAAAAATTAAATTAAAAAAAATTGTCAAGTACAAGAATAATTTCTTCGTAAGTTTATTTATTACAAATATGAAACATACATATAGTCTTGCTTATTAATCAGTCCTTTTACTTTCTTTGGGCATTAAAGAACATGTCCAATGTCGGTTGTTTTTCTCTCTCCTTCAGGACATTCAGGAAATGATTGATAGCAATGTCGTTGTGGAGATCAGCAACCCTATTGACATCAGCTTGTTTAATGCCAGATGTCCTTTTAAATTTTGTAAACCAGCCAGTGGTAGCCTTGAATTCTAGATTTTTGGAGGACGAGCCTGGAGTTTGTTCTTTCAATTTCGCAAAAATTTCTCCAGCCTTCTCTTGAATGATGGCCATTCTAGTTACATCTCTTTTCACCTCCCGTTCATTTATCCAAACTAAAAGCAAATTCTCCATTTTATCATGGATGACACTTTTTTTTTTTGCCTTTCAGATGTAATTTTCGTTACTCCTTTAGCGGCTTGAGTCTTCTTGATGATATCTTTTTTAGCTAGGATTGTGCCAACAGTAGACCTGTTCAAGCCGTACTGCCTGGTAATTTCAGTCATTATTTGTCCACTCTCTACTTTAGTTATAATCTCTTGCTTGGTTTTTATGGTGAGCACAGTTTTTGACACTCCACTCTTTTCAGGTCCCATAATATTTTCAAATTTTCAGGGGTTTTTCATAAGGCGTTTAGAGAAGCACATACGAAAACCACAAAGACATAAACCAACTACACATGTATGGTACACCATTGACGATGTGTGGTCGCACACTACCCTACGCGTTGTATGGTGCTGCCTCACTGCTACGTAGTATGAATGATGACGTGTCAGCGCACGCGGACATCCATTTTCAGGACAAATTGAGGAGATGTCGGGTGTTTCGGGAGAAGAGACGGTTTCGTTAGAATTAGTTTTTGTTCGTTATCCGAATTTTGTTCGGTGTCCGAACACAAAAATCTTTTCTGAAAGTGTTCGTTGTCCGATTTGTTCCCTGTCCGAACAGTTCGTTAACCGAATACCCACTGTATTTATTATTTTCCTGTAAGTCTGCTATCTCAAATAGCTATTTTTCTTTTAAAGACAAAAACATGTCTACACAAAAATATCTGCAAAAAGAAATGTAATAATCAATACCAATATCTAAATGTATGTGTACGTTATTGTGCATTTTACGTTTAACTGTAATGTAAGGGAATGCTGTTTCTACTATATCTGCTGCTACTGAATCAGAAATGGAATGTGGTTTCTAACAGTAACACCTGCTATTGAAATAATTTGAAACAAATTTGATCATGAAAGAAAAAAAACAAATAATTACAGATTTTTTCAGGTTACTTCTGCCTGTTTACTTTTAACATCAATCTTTTTTTTTTCTTTCTTGCCAGGCCTCAGTCTTGCCAGGGTGATAACTAATGCTCATGCACAAGGTGTGTAGATTTCAAGAAATATTGTTCTTTGTTATTAAAAGTGTTGACAAGAAATGCATTGAAATGAAAAAAGCTTAGGAAGAATTAATGCTTATTATTTTTTGTTCTTTAATTGGGAAATGATATAGTCCTCCGACACTAAATATTAAGTAAAGAAATGAATGAATGTGCAAAAACAAATACCCAGGTTTTCAAAATACAATGTGTATTTCTGTTTTACTTGTTTTTTTTTGTTGTTTTTTTGTCTTGGTTGTTTTTTTTTTAATTACACGGTAGTCCTAAAATAGACATTTTATACAATTTAATGAGCTAAATATTTTTATTAAAACATACTTAATTTCTAAAGTTATTTCAAGTATTTGTTTCTTTGCTTACTACACATTTTTTAAATTATGAAAATGGTGCCAATATAAAAAAAATGATTTTTTTAAATATATGGTTTTAATTTTTTTAAACTTAAAAAAAAAACAACTTCAAGTCCAACTTTTTTGAATATAGCATTTTAAATGTCCACTGTATGTTTGGTTGTACTTCATCTAAAAACCATTGTTAATACTTACTAGGGTAGTTTTGAGTAATTTGTTAGTAACCTTTAGCTTAAAAAGTAACAATAGAATTTGTATTTTA
Organism: Bulinus truncatus; assembly: GCA_021962125.1. NCBI lineage: Eukaryota > Metazoa > Mollusca > Gastropoda > Planorbidae > Bulinus > Bulinus truncatus. The sequence goes on from JAGDYQ010000099.1 coordinate 2,561,070, forward strand.
AGTTTACAAAAAAGCTTAAAACTTGTGCATTGTGCCAACTTAAAAAAAATATTTTTTTTTTTAGAATTTTCTTTTCCACTTGAAAATGTAGAGAGTTGATTCAACAAACACTAATATAGGCAAGCAAAATGTTTATGTTTAATATCAAACAAAAAGAAATCAACACATTTTAAGAAATTCTACATCTACATTTAAGTTGGTATTGCCCCCTGCATTGATTGTGTGAGTGAAATTAATTAAATTATTTTTGTTAAAAGCCTCTAATTTCTGAGCTTTTTTCTGTAATTAGATTTTATATTTAATAAAAATAACAACAACAAATTCCACGGTTTCTTGCAATCTGCACACCAGGAATAAAGATATTTGCTGTTTGACACTCAATATGTACTCAATAATTTATCTTTTAATGAATGTGTCATTTCTTTTTTATATCTGCAAACAATAATTTTGTAATTTATGTTGGTGGCAAGTAGTTTTAAGTCTATGTCAAAAGAAGAAAATTCTCAGTATTCAAGGTTTGTTTCTTATTGCCTTATTCTAATCATCAAGGTACTTTTCTAAATTAAAATAGCAAAGGTGGATGGCTTTTTAATTACACGACTAGCTAGCATTTTTAAATTTATATAATTATTGTTAAAATGATGTAATAAAAACTTGAAAAATGTCCAACTAAATAATAATAAATAATGTCTTCAAAGGAATCATTATTAGACAATAAAAATATCTTCTTAGTATTTAATTATCTTATCAGGCCTAAAAAGACCATTAGGGCTAAATAAAGAAGAGTCCACCTATTTCTGTGGTCATGACCAATGTTCACTCTAAGGTGTGGTATGAAGTGAGCAAGAAATTTTGTCTCTGAGCGACATTTTTGTTTGAGACCAAAATTTGTGAACGATTTAAGCGATGTCGTCCGTCGGGGTGAGCGATCGTACTTGTAGTATGAGCGACGCTCTGAATACGTGTGAGCGATCGCTCACGCGCTCAGCTTAGAGGGAACATTGGTCATGACATAATACATTGTCCAGCCACCTTTACTTCCCTTAAAAGTTGTCAGGTACTTATTACATAAGTGGGTCATCTATTAGATATAAGTTACAACTCTAGGGATTGAACCAGGGATCTTCTGGCTATCAGTCCAGCTTTCTCCCACACTGACTTTTTTTTAACTGCAAAATTATTTAGTGTCTTAAATTTTGAATCAAATATTTCAGAATCTGATGCTGTGGCATTTAATTTAACAGCTGCTAAAAATCTAACAGCGTCTGCATCACCATCGGTTGAAAATGCCAACAAAGATGTGAGTGATTAGTGTAGTTTTCATACAATGATTTATAATTTAGGAAAAATTTTCATTACTGATGTTCTTAAATATTTTTTAAAACTTGTATTAGTATATTTTTTAAATTACATGTCAATGCGTTTCACTTTTTTTTTTTGAATTTACATATTTAGCAAATAATCTTTTACATATTTAGCAAATAATCTATGTTCTCTATTTCATTTATTCCAATATGTTCATCTTCTGCTTTCCCTCAAAGTAATTGTAATCTTGAATAAAATAGTGTGAAGCAGGCATTATAAAACTGTCCAGGTTAAATAATATTGGTAAATGGTTTATTTGATAAATCCAAACAAAATAATACAGACAGTATTTTTGGACATTTTTAACACAAACCTGAACACATGGCGTAGTAGATTTTTAGTTTTTTCTGGTATAAATAATTTTAATGATCAGTTTTGTGTTAGTACATATACCTGACTGAACTGTACATGCCAGAGGTGGATATGTTTACATTATATTACTTAAATGTTAGAAAGAACCTCGTTTAAATACATGCACAAAATTAATACAGAATATATGTAGTTAAAATTGTATTTCATTGGAGCTGCTTGTTAACTGGATTGGTAGTCTAAAAGATGCATTTGCCCACTATGGATGTATGCAGGATTATTTTTCATAAAATATATATTAAAAATTTATCTTTTGTTTTTTTAAATATGATTTTAGCATGTTATATCAATTTGTGAATCATTTTTTTTAATTATATATATTAAATACATTTTTAATGTCTGTCAACAAAAAGAAAAAACTTCTTTCTGTCTGGAATTTGTTTGTTAGCAGTTTAATATATTTTTTTTTAAATTTAGGTGACTGAGTGTTATATTCTAGTATTACAACTGAAAAAATGTAGTAATTTTATTTTTATTTTTTCTCTTAGGCTGTGTTAAAATCACAGGTAATTATTTTTTGATTGTGAAGATTAAAGTGTTTATATTTTAATAATGAACACACAAGTCCACAGTTACAATAATTTAGCTGAGTTGGAAATAGTTTTTTCTAAAATGTTTTATATCAAAGATAGTAGTTTGCTAGAATTCTGCTACTGTTTTCTCAATTAGGAAATACCTATACCTGAGGTAAAAAAAAATTCATTGATTGTTTGTTCAATTTCATTTTTCTGATTATTAGTTTACAAAATTTTCTTATATGTATATATATAAATACTATTTACTTCAAATCAACGGTCAAAGCTACCAGCTATGAGGGTCTATTAAATTTTAAGACTTTCCATGATAATTTTGAATAAGATTAATGACAATCAGATTTTTAAATTATATGTGTATTTGCCTAACTCATGCTTAAACAAAAATGTTGTTATTGTATCTAGCTGATTAAAAGAAGAAAAAGTGTTTGTAAATGTATTTTGTTTCATTCCCACTTTAAGTGAAGGCTATTTTGGTTTCTAGGAAGTATTGTTTCTCTTTGTGAACAGCTAACAATGCAAAGATGCAGGCAGATTTATTTATATTTCAATGTTTTGTGAGATAAGGAACATTGAACTTGTATATTGGTGGAAACAATTTAAATTTATTTATTCATTTATTTTTTTTCTATTTTTGGCTTTTTGTGTTGCTTCTAATTTATATTGGAATTTTGTCTATACATTAGTTCTGTCTGCATATGATGCGTACAAACTAGAAAATATGCTTGTCTTAACTATGGTGACAGTTGATTTAGATTTTAAGTATTCTTATAATATGAAAATTTATACAATTATATTTGTTGCATTTGTAAAAATAAGAAATTTTAATTTATATTGACTGCAAGTTTAGTCATTTTATATTGGGTTTTTTTTTTTGTTTTTATTTTTTACATATCATTAATGTTTTAAAATGTGTATGCCATCATGTGTCATGTTTTTCTTTACTGAAATAAATATTTGTTTAGCTTATGTTATTAAAAAAAAATACCAGATATTTTGGGCCACTTTTTTGATTTTTGCTCAGTTTGCTACCACCATAATAAAATCTATTATTATTTATTTCATTTTCCGCTAATATATTGCTAGTAAATAAATCTTTTTATTCAAAATAAAAAACAACTTTTAATTAACAATTTTATAGCGATAGCTCTGCTTACTTTTAATCATTTTTTTTCTTTTTAAAGTTGCAGTCTTGTAATATTTGTGAAAATGAAAAACTTTATACAGAGGCAGAGTATACTGAGGTAAAAATAAAATTGAGATGAATGCAGACTGGATTTTCAATATTTACAGAATTTAACAGTTATTGGTATTTTAGTTTCCCAGTTAAAACAGTGTTATGAATTTGTATTGGTTTTCAAACAATTATTAATTTGAATGTGAAGACATTCTAAAGAAAATTAGGGTGAATTTTTTATTTTTTTTTGATGTACAGTAAGTATGTTGTCTCATGATTTATTAGACTGAGACTTGGGTAATTTTAAGACATAAGTTCAGACATTTACCTCATGAACATTTTTCTACTTTTTTGATAAAAACTTGTTTAAGTTTATGGTTGTCTCTTTTATTAAATTCTGATACATACCTTTAATAATTTTTTTTATCATTAGGCTTTTAAATGATTTTTTTTTATTAAATTTGACTTAAAAGACCATGAAATAGGCCAGTCTGCATTATTGAGTCATTTTTTTCAAGAAACACCAGCAACAGTCAAATTAAGCTAAAAAAGAATAAATGTTCAACAGAATGTTGTAATACTGTAGAATTATATATTAAAATAAAAAAGTTTGATAACTTGAATTATCAAAAGTCTTGTATATAAATATTGTAGTTGGTTACATTTTTGCTAGAATTTTACATTGTTCTTTATGATAGGAAGAAGAAGAGACAACTTACACTGAAGATTATGAGGTAGGATGTAAAATATGCCATTAAGTCTGTGACTTACCAAGTAATCAAATATTTAGCAGAACATTTACATGAAGGGTTGATGAGTTTTATGAAGTATTTTTATTTTTAAGTTGTAATGGTTTAGAATCTAGTGATTCTGAAATATTTCTTTTTTTTTTTGTTTATTTCTTTTCTTGTTTCACACTGTTCTCTGACATTTCATTGCACATTTTTTGGTAAGGTCTGGCAAGCCCATAACTTAAATTTTTAAAATTTTAACTGAAAACTCAAGATAATCTTTTTCTCATAATAATTTTGCTTTTATCTTATATGAAAATTTATATTTTATCATCAGAAAAAAGTTTCTTATTCAAAAGAATCTAAAAATCCAAATGTGTGAGCAGTTTTTTTTTTTTTTTTTTTTTTTTCTTTTACTATACTTAAAAGAATATTTTCTTCATCATATACAGTAGGGTGATTCAAAACAATATGGTAAAAAATTAAATTTTGAATTTAACTTTGGGCACCCCCCAAAAATGTTCCAATATATGAAAAAAAAATTCAGTACAAATTTTAAATTTTTTGGACAATATTAAGAGGGTGCTACCGCCATGTTTAGTTTTAACAAATAATAATAATGAAAAAATCAGTATATTTATTACCAGTTAAACAAATCTAAAGTTATTTTACTTGTTTAATAAAAAGTATGCAAACAATTAAATTAATAGTTAAATTTTGGTTCAACTGCACCAATGTTGACTTGTTCCTGTCTGGGCAGTTCTGTCTATACTGTTTCACACCCTCAGCAGGTACTGTTTCTGTTCTTCATTGTTTGTGTGAAGTTTATTGTAATCTTACATGACAGCTACTCCAAGTTCTGCTATGTCATTCACAACTCTGAGAGAGGATAGTTCAGCATTTGCTTTTTTGAAGGTTTCATTGGTCTCCCAACTATCTGGATCACTGCTCAAAATTCCAGATGACAGTCCAAAAATGGCAAGCAAATACTTAAATGATACAATAAGTTTTATAATATTAACAATTTCACTATTCACTTGGTACATTAAATTAATTAGTCCAACCCTCACCCTAACCTTTGTAGGCTTTTGATAAGCCAGAGATCATTTCGAGGAGCTGAAATGGCTGATGGTGCTGTAAACCAGGCTGTAGTGTAAATTCTTGTGGCAAAAATGCATATGTTTCTGAGGACCTTGTTCTTCTTTTGCTGTGAGTCGAAATTGGGCCCGAAATAGTCATATTTTGATGGCATATATGGCTTTGGCCATCCACCTAGCACGATGAAGTCCAGCTGGTTGTTTAAATGATATACATTTTGCTGGAATTCCTCCAAGATAAAAAATGACTAAGTCAAGTAGCTTTCGGTAATCGTCACGAGGTTGAAAAGTTGTGAGCTGTTTTTGTGCAAATTTGATAATTTCTTCAGCAATGTCAACAACGACTGATGTACTAGACTCCTCTGTTAAAACAGTCTGAGATGTTGATTTATCAATTAGTGGCAAATGTTGTTTAAATCGCTTAAAGATTGCTATGTCTGAACTTGTAGAAGGACCAAATGAATGCTTCACCCCTGCTTCCAACATAATTTCAAGCATATGATGACGACAGGCCAGTCACAACATTTCCTTCTGCATCTTTCGCTCCAGTAGGACACATGCTCCATTGAATTTTGCTCTACTACTGGACATCTTTATTAAACTAGTTGAAACGATTTTAAGAGATAAAATACAAAAATCTGAGTGATATTATAATATTGATTTTGTGTAAACATGGCCAAAGAAATTAGACAAAAAAATTTAACAAAGAATAATCAACAGCAAAGATTAAAATTAACTGAAATAAATAAGAGTGGCATTGTATCTTCGTCATTTCACACAATTAATAATATGTTTTGGGCATAGTCAGTCAGGCAGTCACGTTATTACCAACAAGGGGTAAAATAATTAAAATGCATAAAATTCACAATGTGGTAGCAACCATTAAACATGTGTCAAAATCAATAAAAATTTTACTGATTTATTTTTTCATATATTGGAACATTTTTAGATGGTGCCCCATGAAAAATTCAAAACTTCATTTTTTTGAATCACCCTAATATACAGTATTAACTTTTCTAACTGTTACCGCTTTACACAAGTAAATACTTAGCCAAATAATTAATCATCACCTAAAAAGTTCAAAATTTATGTTCATTATCAGAAAACTAATATTGTGTTGTTGTTTTTTTTATTCTTTGGAAAGATATCTTTACTTGATTTTGAAACTAGAAGATTTTTTTGAATGTCTGCACATGCCTAAATTTAAAAAAAAAATTTTATAGAAGATGATTCTATCTTTAGTTGCTAGTGTAGATAACAAACATACTTCATTGTCAGAGTCATCACAGTTTTATGGTTGTTTGTAAAATAATCCTTGTTACATTTAGATTGACAATATAAGGTCTTTGTTATTTTATCCTTGATTGTAACTTGTGTGTCCCATTTTGATTCATCTAACGATGACCAGGAAATATATGGAGAGCTTCCTCAATTTTCTGACATGCCTAAATTTGCTGGTGTTCCAATAACTAAAGAAATGCCTCAAGAAGTTGATCCTAATGGTGACAGTATATTAGAGCCAGCTGATAACTGTGTAAATCAAAAGCCATATCATTATGAAGAAGACCCTAGGGTATAATAAAAACTTGATTTTAGTTTCAGTTTTTTTTGCCTTATGTTTGTAAAATTTGTATCAATCATTTGAAAAATGTTCTACTTGTTTGAATTTGAGTTATTTGTATTTTCAGAAAAATTTTTTAGATTGTTAACTTAAATGTGAATTATAATGCAGTGAATCTTTATAAAGTGAACAAGGGTGCATTAATAATTTTCCTATCTTTTCTTAAACAATTTTTAATATTCATATTTCACACATTGTTACCTGTCCAAAATGAGTATTTTATCATTTTAATTTTAATATGATGAAAAATTTTGTCTTATTTTTTATAGTTTTTGTTTTTATTATACAGTCCAAGTTGTTTGAGTTTTTTACTACCAATTTTTACCACAAATATGTTTCTCTTTTTTCATTTTTGTTTTTGTTGTAAATCTTAAGAATTAAAAATATTTTTTTTTACAGAATGTTAACCTCCTTTACACCATTAAGAAATTATCTATTTTATTATCTATTTTAATTTATCTCAATGAAAAAGAGCTTTTATGCTCATTTCTAAATTTTTAACAATTGAAATAGTTAAGGTTTACTTGTTTATTTTATGAATTTTTTTTTTCAGGTAGCTAGACAAAAAATTCAAGAAGAAGTCATGGACATCCAGGTATTGAAAAATAATGGAAATTATTTTGTGTTCATTTAATTTCATTAAATGTCCCGTAATTTTTATAATGGTCATTTCACCATTTAATATTCAAACATAATTCTCAGCTAAGATATCAGAAAGAGATAGAGCGATTGGAAAAAGACAATAGGGAATTACGAAAGCAGCTACTTCTTAAAGAGCAGAAGTCTAGCGGTAAAACAAGAGCTATGAAGGTAAAATCCTATGGAGAATACATTTGTGTTTTTTGACTCATCATCCAGCAGTCATTAAGTTAGGAATAAGATTTGTTTTTTTATATCATTTTGCAGACATTTTCCCTTTCTTCTGAATCAGTGTTTTTGTTTTCAGAAATCTTTAATTGATATGTACTCGGAAGTCTTAGATGAGCTTAATCAATTTGATTCCAGTTACAGTACCCAAGACAATCTACCTCGTGTAAGTTTATGTGAATAATTCAGGCTTCGTTCAATTATAAAAGCATCTCAATAAACAACTGTTAAATTAACAAGAATGTTTGATTCTTGCAGTGTAACTGGCCTTGAGATAAAAATGGATTGCCATATGACACTTGAAAAATATTTCTGGACTGTTAGAGGTTATGGTGCTAATTTATGCCATCCATAGCGTCTAGATACAATTTAATTTCTGTCACAAATTACATTCGACACCTCAACACTTATAAATTATTTGTTAATTGTGTCTTATTTACTCTAGTTCATGAAAGTTGTCAATTTTTAATTCTATGATTTATACAAAAATGAAAAACACTGTTTTGAGTGTAGCATGAACAGACATACATTCAGACATGTATACTGAGAAGTTGACATTTATAAATATAGAGATATATTTATTTAAATATTTTTATTAAGTGTTGTTTTGTAAATTTTTTGAAAATATTAATGGCGTGTAATTTAGTATGGTAACTAAAAGAATTACAAAATATAATATATATAACTATAATGTATTTAAGCCTTTCACTTTTATAGTGGTCCTGTATTGTATATCTATATAGGTGTTAGTTTTTCTTCAACAATTATGGCAATAATCAATTCTTGCAGTGGCTTATGGATTAGGCTTCTGACACATAATCCATTGGTACATGGTTCTTAGCAACTTAATATATTAAACCAATTAGCAAAAATATCAATTAACAGTACACCAAAATAAAGTTGTTTTGGAATGGCATAAAAAGAACTACAACAATGCGCACCAACTTCTATATGGAAGTGATCTATTTTATGTACATGCAGATAGTGTTATTGGAAGTAAATAGTTCCCGCAAATGAATCAAAGGTCTACGGAAGTGGTATATTTTTTAGTACATGTAGATAAGGTTATCAGAAGAAAATAGGTCGCCTAAATGAATAGAGAGAATGATAATATTAAAAATTCTCTAATATCTTATTCCTGACAATTTAAAAGAAAAATAATTAGCAACATCCATTAATAGGGTCATTAAGATTAACCATGATATCTTATGTGTTTTCTGGTTTGAAGATATGGCTTTCTATGCTGGACAACCAAACATACATATCCATGATACAAACAAATATTATATTAAGATTCCCATTTATTGGTCAGTTATATGATTTATGTTTTTAGTGACATGACTGTGTTTAGGTGATAATGTTCAGAATTTTTTTTAGCTGTAGGAATTCATTTGTTTTTAATTTGCAAGCTATCTGCCTGTAAAAATCTTAGTTTTATTCATTAAAGCTGCTTAAGTTTAAAAAGCAGAAAATATTACGTTTTATATTCACTAAAGCTGCTTAAGTTTAAAAAGCAGAAAATATTACGTTTTAATTCTTTAAAACAAAAGTGCAGATAGGGAAGAATTTAGCTTTTTCCTAAAGGGTCAAATTTTAAAAAGTTTTTTTTATCAATACCTGGTTTCTGGTAGCTGAGACAATGGTAAAAATAAAATTTAGTTGAAAATTCACAGACTAATACATGTATTTACATTTTGTTTTAAATAAAATGTCTTTTTGTTACATTTTGTAGAAATACATCTGGTCATTTTTTTTATGTGAAATTATTTTATCACATACATGTATTGACTGCCTAGTTGAAATTTAAATAATGTCTCTTTCACTAATGCTTTATGTAAACAAATATTTGTATTCAGGTTGTTGTAGTTGGTGACCAAAGCTCTGGAAAAACCAGCGTACTAGAAATGATTGCCCAAGCTAGAATATTTCCCAGGTATGTCAGTAATGACTTAAATGATAATTTTATAAAATGAGCGCAGTGAAATCACTAACTTGTTTTTAATTAAATAAAATTGATATTTGGTTTGTTTATATTATAAAATATCCTTTTCAGAGGTTCAGGCCAAATGATGACAAGATCACCTGTAAAAGTTACTCTATCAGAAGGACCCTATCATGTAGCTCAGTTTAGAGATAGTGCAAGAGAATTTGACCTTACCAAAGAATCAGATGTAAGATAAACAAAATGTTCAGGTTATTTGTATTCACTTCATTAAAGTACAGCTTTATAGTGTATTTTTCTCTTGATTATCATTTGTGGTACTAATATTTTTTTTTACGAGAAATTTGTTATCAAATAGATTATATTCTTGTTATTAATCTTTTAATGAAATGTAATAGTAATACTAGAATATATATTCCATTTTTCATTTAGAATATTAATTGACTAGTTTACACAAAAAAACAAACAGTGAGAGGCATAGTATTTATTTCACCATTTATTCATGATTTGATTGTTTCATTACCTGTTGAGCTTCCAGTTATGAAGAGTAGCCCTAACAAATGTTCTGGGTCTTGTGAAAAATGTTCAACATTTATGTGTGATAGTTGAACAATTCCTATGGTTTGGGGGCCCCCACATAAAATTTGTTGGGCGAGTGCAATAAATCTATGGGTACCTGATACCAAAGTTTGGAAAATATTAATACTTTATAAAGTTAATCTTAAACACTTTTTTTTTTAAGATTATCTTATTAAAGTAGTTTAAAAACAACAACCACTCTTTGCTGCCTGTTAAAAATAAAGTATTATCATAGTATTAGTAGTTGCGCTAAATATTCATTTGCTTCTCTATCCATGGCTCTTTAGCTATCAGCACTTCGTAAAGAAGTAGAACTGAGAATGAAAGCAAGTGTTCAAGCTGGTCAGACAGTTAGCAATAAAGTAATGTTATGATCATAGATTTTTTTTTAATGTATTTGTCATAAACATTTAACTTTTTCATACATTGCCACAAAAATAGTTTGAATAAACAAAGTTATTTAATATGACTTAGTTGTCCATTTTGAGAATAAAAGGCAGAGAGCTTGAAGTAATGTTTTTTTTCCCCTCTATTTGTAGTGTATTTCCATGACTGTAAAAGGGCCTGGTCTTCAAAGGATGGTGTTAGTTGATTTACCTGGCATTATTTCTGTGAGTTTATATAGATCTGAATTAGTTTTAGATTGTATTTAACAGTTATTATTAAATAATCTTGGCTCATTCAGCATTGAAAAAAAAAATGGCCTTGTTACAAATCTGGGTTGTAATCTTTGTTGGCTTGAGAACTCCATCCCTATTATCAAGATAAAAAAATAGGAACGTGAATATCTGCTTATTTATGAAAACATTTAATTTTCTATGCCCAGACTGTTACAACAGATATGTCTCCAGACACAAAAGATTCCATTAAACAAATGTGCAGACAGTACATGGAAAACCCAAATTCTATTATTTTATGCATTCAAGGTAAGTATCTCATTTTTTTTAATGGATCGATGTGAAGTAATTAATTTTATTTCCTGCTCGTCATTTTTTTATGTCAAACATAGAGTAATGCATGTGCATTCGTGTTTAACAGATTCACTAAAATCTCCTTAATTTTTTTTTTTAACAGTTGCAAAAACCCCACTGAAGTATGTGATTGATTTTGTGATAATTTATAAGTTTACTTTTTAATGTAAAATTGGTAGGAAAAAATTCATAAATAAAAATGTTGTATTTTTTTCAGTTCTAGGTAATATAAATTTTGTATGGAAACCGTTCTTAATATCTTTCTTTAAAAGATGTCACACTAGTTTATCACTTTCATCAGACACAAGTCACATTTTTACCATTTTGTATAACAGAAATAAACCGATTCTTGTACTCAGCTAAACATTTTATGAAAAATTATTTGCATCTTTGGAAAAAAATGTTCACAGAAAGCATAAACATCATAATATGATCTTTATTTTCCCCAATATTTGGTGAGGCCTTGAACCATCTAGCGCAGAGTTGACTCTATTGACATAGGTCGAATCAGGTCTGTGGACACTTTTTCAAATGGGTTGTCAATGATGTCAACTGCTTCTATTGGAGCGTGAACATGTTTTTCTCTTGGGCCCTTTTGCTAACAAGTATTGTATCTTTGAATGTATTCTGTTATCATCTTATGTATTTGGGCCAGCAGAACTATGATAAAATTTTTTGCTTAGTTTTCCTGCTGCCTCTTTAGCCAGCCAGATCACCATCATAAGCTATGTATAAAATTTTCACTCAGTATGTTTGTGGGGCTACCAGTTGTAAGACTGATTGTTTCTTTCCTACAAATTTCTGAAATAAGACTCCATCTTAAATGAAAAGTCATGATCTAGGATGGTCCATGTTGTCATTTTTTGTGCTGCTTTGTAAAGGTGCCCTATTAGTTTCGCCTGTGGCTTATTCTCAAGCAACATTATGCCTGACTGATAGTTCATCCACTCAAAGCATGTCCATGACTTTCTAATCCATCATAAAATGTCACTGTTTGAGCAGTCTTTGATACACAGAACATTCCCCACATTAAGTGACTGCGGTTTTCAACTGTGTAAGCTGTGTTGATATGTGCATCACCTCCTGGGAAAGTATGTGTTAGTCATCTATTAATGATACAATTGTCCTGTATACTAGGATGGCTCTACTAAACTATAGCGGCTGGTTATCCTTTTGTACCCAGAATCTCATATGAACTGCACTGGAGTGCACATATCCTAGGTAGAATTTTTATCATCCATTGCATGATACTATTTCCAGGCTGGTTTCTTGTGTTTTCAAGCATTCAGTGTCTTATGGTTTTCTGGAGATGTTTCATTTAAATCAACTGAATTGTGAGTAAACCCTCTGTTTTAATATGAGTTTATATTGCATCACTCTCTGTCCCTAATGACTCTGACAGTGTTGCCAACATTAGCACAGTGCAAACACTTATCGAAATTATCTGTAACTTTGTTAACAAAGCTCTGAGGGTCTTCTTTTGTTGATGGGCGACTGTAAATCCATTCAGTTCCAAGGATTCTTTGTACACATCAGTAATCTTCAAATTTTTTTATGTAGGCATTGATGTCATCCCTAGCCTCATCAAATTCTCGTTTTTCTTTACCACGGCTTGACTAGATTCAATTTTTTAAATTCAAGCCGTACTTTCTGCTTTCTAATAGATTATCTCTCACCTTATTATCATTTCTCACTTAAAACTCTTTTTCTTCGTCTCTTTCTCATTCTCATTTTTCTTGGCTAAATCTTTTTCTTCACTCTCTTTTTGTCTTAAGTCTTTTTCCTTTTTCTTCTTTTTCTCTCCTTTCCTCTTTCATATTTTTATCCATAAATTTTATTAGTTTGTAATATCATTCTTTTCTAATTTCGCAATTCTTTCCTATGAGTCAATAAATGATTCCGATTAGGACATTTTGTACGGTTTCTTAGAAAATTTTGTTTTCTGTACAATAAAAGCAAAAACTACATCTTTCAAAATTTATGCAATTTTAACATAACACACAGTCTCTGTTAGATTCTTATTTGTCAACTACTATAACATTAGCAAATTAACTTTAAATAATGCGCTTTATAGATAAAAGTAACACGGGCATAAAACAGAAGTCTAATACCACAATATAGTCAGGCAGAATAATATTACTATAAATAATTACAAATCAGATCTCCATCAGAAATTGCATCTCCATTGAACCTGGGATCTTAATAACAAGAAAACACTTAAACAAATGTAAGAGGTCCACAAAATGTCTGCTCACTAACCGCCATCACTGGTCAATGACCTACCCTCAACTGTTGACCAGTTTCCCAGACACACCATGGCTGTCCAGTCATTTACTTGTATCACTCTAGTTAAACATCTTATTGCTGGTCAGACTGGTTTCTATCCTGGTCACTTACCTGTCCACTATTCTAACACACAACAAGATTTAATTCATCAACTACATTCAACATTTATTGTTAGAGAATACACAGAGAGAATACACATTATACCAATTTACTAAGAAAAAAAATAGCATATCAGACCATTATGGAGTCTCGCTGTAGTCTGCGCTACACATTTGTATAGCATATCAGACCATTATAGTGAGTCTGCCACACATCTTTATAGCATATCAGACAGACCATTATAGATGAGTCTGCCAAAGACATTTGTTTAGCATATCAGACCATTATAGTGAGTCTCTACACATTTAATATAGCATAATGTGACCATTTCTAGTGAGTCTGCCACACATTTGTATAGCATATCAGACCATGATAGAGTCTGCCACACATTATGTATAGCATATCAGACCATTATAGTGAGTCTGCCACATTTTGTATATGTGCATATCAGACCATTATAGTGAGTGCCATGTAACATTTTGTATAGCATATCAGACCATTATAGTGAGTCTGCCACACATTTGCTATAGCACATATCAGACCATTATAGTAAAAGGTCTGCCACACATTATTGTGTTCAATAATATCAGACCATTATAGTGAGTCTGCTTCACACATTTATTTATAGCTTATATCAGACCATTATAGTGAGTCTGCCACACATTTTGACTTATAGCATATCAGATTACCATTATAGATGAGTCTGCCACACATTTGTATAGCATATCAGACCATTATAGTGAGTATCTTGTCCATTTAAACAAACAATTCAGTAAGGGGACTAATTTTTGAGAAAGGTTATAGTGAGTCTGCCACACATTTGTAACTTATTGAACATAATCTTATAAATCTCTGATACAATATAGTTTAAATTTTCTTTATACATATGTGTGTACATAAAGTATTGAATGAAACCAATCTTGTATCTAAATCTCAAGATGGATCTTTGGATGCAGAGCGCAGCAATGTAACAGATCTAGTAAGCTCTATGGATCCTACTGGGAAGAGAACAATATTTGTGTTGACAAAAGTAGATTTGGCTGAATCTTCTCTATATGATCCTGAAAGGGTTTGTATTAATTTTCAGTTCAGGATCTCAGTAAAACAGTTTTATATCATTTTCTTAATTAAAAATAATGAATTTTACTCCTTTCTTAATTGTGTTTAATGGTAAATTTTTTTTTCCATTTTATTACAAAGGTTTCTTAGATTTTAAAATGAATTGTTAACAAAAAAAAAAAGGTTAAATAAAAAGTAAGAGAATTAGGCAGGGAAATAAATGCATGTTCTCAGATGTATTTATTGGTGATTAACAAATTAAGGACTTTTCACATGAACATGATCATTAAATTTATATTATATGAAAATCCAGTTTTCTATACCATTTTTACATGAATATTTTTCCTGTCTATTGCTGTTTTGTTTTACAGTATCATTTCCTAGAATGTATCCTGCAGGGGGGGGGTATTCCTGTTGATGAAAAGCAAATGATAAATTTACCTATCTATAAAAACAGTATTTGAAAAACATTATTTGATAATTCTTAATATGAAAGAAATCTGTGATATTTTTATGCAACTGATATTTTTTATAACAGATTAAAAGTATTCTTGATGGCAGATTGTTTCCTATGAAAGCTTTAGGATACTTTGCTGTTATCACTGGAAAAGGTAAAGAATTATAAAGTTCAGTTAATGATTGCCAGATGATACATGTATTAGTTGTTTTTTTTTTTAAATCTCTTGGATTTTCTATTTCAGGTAATAATAATGACAGCATTGGGGCCATCAAGCAGTATGAAGAACAGTTCTTTAGGAATTCCAGACTCTTTAAGTAATGTAGACATTTTACAAATTATATTTGTGTGTGCATTTTAAAATATATTTATTTGTGCCATTTCCACATTTTGTTGCACATTTTCTTTTATATAACTTATTGTTTATTTTGGCAATAGAGATGGAGTTCTTAAGCCAACACAGATGACGACCCAGAATCTAAGCTTAGCTGTTGCTGAAACATTTTGGAAAATGGTGAAAGAGACTGTAGAACAGCAAGCTGATGCATTCAAAGGTTTGAAAATAATCATGTACATGAATTAATTTGAAAGTTGTCTTATGTACCAAAAATGTATAATTATTAATTACTTTATCAATTAAAACTTAAATGTATTTTTATTAGAAACAATTTCACAAATGTATACAACATGAATCATTTGATTTCCTCATCCAGAAATACTATTTTATGCTTTTGTTTCCAAAGACCTTATTTACTTAATAATGTTTTAACACTTTTCTGGGCAGCCCAAAGGTTTAACCTAGAGACAGAATGGAAGAATGCCTTTCCAAGAATTAGAGAACTTGATAGGGTAAGGATATGATAATCAAATAGGATTTCATCTAATTGATGATTTTATTATATTTTTTCATGAGTGTATTTAAGTGTATTATTATTTCATGAGTGTGTTTAAGTGTATTATCATTTCATACTTAAAAGGGTTATTTCTTTTTTACAGGAAGAATTATTTGAAAAGTGTAAGGGAGAAATTTTAGATGAAATAATTAATTTAAGTCAAGTGACTGCAAAAGAGTGGTAAGTAACATCTGATAGACAAGCAAAAAAAACAAGCTGTATATTTTTTAAAATTCTACATTAAAATCTATTTATACTTTTTATAGGATTCATTTGAATTAAATTGTTAACTATATACATTTGACTTATATATAGCTGTATCATGAGATACATAAATTAATGAAATAAAAAAACTTAAAAATAAATCCTCTGAATAGTGTGTAAACATTATCCAGAATATATGCATCATCAATTCATTCACTTCTAAATATAATATTATTATTATTGTTAACATTAAATAAAATCTTTCTGTAAAAATAAATTTAAGTTTGGTTTAATCTAATAAACAGGGAAGATGCTTTCTACAAAAAGTTGTGGGAAAAAACTGGATCTTACATTATTGAAAATGTTTATCTACCTGCTGCACAGTCTAAAGACACTGGGTAAAAATTATTTTGATCTGTTAAGCTTTTAGAATAAAAAAAAATAATTTCCTAAATACTTTTTTAATGAGTTCCAATGTATAGCTATTTTAGTGATGCATATTTTTGGAACTGATTTTGTACTACATATTCGCATACAGACATTCTTAGCTTGTAATTAGACTGCACTTTTTATAATCACAGAACATTTAATACAGCTGTGGACATCAAACTGAGACAATGGGCTGATGTGCAATTACCAAAAAAATGTGTTGAGGTGATTATATCATATATTCTTCATGTATGATACAAGTCTGTCTTCAATTTTTAAAAACGTTTCTATACATGTATTTATTTTTAATAATGAGAATATTTTTAATATTTTCAAACATATAATGATATAATTCACATTTATTTTTGTAGAATAAAAAGTCTCTCTCAAAAAAAAAAAATACATTACATTGATGTTAGATACAAGAGTTCTACTCTTATTTCATTTAATTATTTATTACTTTCTTCATACTTCAGCATTTAAAAATTCAGTTTTTTCCCCACCATATTTTTTTTAGATTGGATGGGACACTCTACACGAGCAGCTTACTAACCTACTAGAACACAGCAAGAAAAGCAAAGAATACGACCAAGTATTTGATTCACTTAAAAGTGCTGTAGTACAAATGACTAAAACAAAACATAACTGGGAGAGTAAGGCGGAAGATAGTTTGGTATGTTTTAAGTATAACAGAGTTTATTCATTATTTTATGTCTAAGTACATAAACTAACATTACATATCAGAATTCTTTTTTTGCTTAGGACCATCAGTTAATGATAATAATTTTTTAGTCCTAGTTTGTGTGTGAAATATAATTGGTATTTTAAGTAGCTCAGAAGTAGATTAATTATTGGCAGAGTGGCTCGCTTCAACTTTTGATTTATAGATCTGTCGCATACTTAGTTGACTTCCCTATAAGACTTCCCATTAACCACAACTTAACATTTTAAAAATCTTTTGATTGGTCTTTCTCAGAGAGTGATCCAGTTAAACACTTTGGAAGACAGATCAGTCCATGATAAAGAGCAATGGGATAAAGCTGCAAAATTTATGGAGGACGTAATGAAAGAAAAACTCACAATCAGTTAGTTTATTTTTTATATGTGTTTGTGCTGAGGTTGTTTTTCAATTGCTGAAAAGTATATGACATTATTTATTACCTCTGGGTGTAAATTTACTATTTCTGTCTGGTAGATACTTGTTAAAATATGAAAATGGCAGCAACTTATTTTTGCAGAAAAATAACACTGCTCACACAAAAAAATAATCTGAGTAAATTAGATTAGATTTAATGCTTTGATAAGTTACAACTAATTTACCGTTCATTGTTTTAACATTTACATATACTATATTTATTTCAGCTGACAATGAACTAGAAGGCATCACTGGTCCGAATCTCTTGAAGCAATGGTTAACATGGTCAAGACGCAGTGAAGATCACGTCAAAGCTTCGGCAGTTAAATCAGAGCTGGAGAAATTACTGACTGTTGATCCTGTAAGATAATATTTTAGAACATTTTACATTAGTATGGAAAAGATTTTTTACTTTCTATTTCAAAACAAAATTATAGTAACAGTGAAATATCATTTTAACGAAACAGACATGTAATTAATTATTTTTTATACTGAAAATTTGTGACACTGAAATTTTAGGGGGAGTGGAGGCATAATTTTTTATAGGTTTGAATGCAAAGATATTTAAGTAAAATCACTAAAACTTTCCAAAAACTATTTTTGTAAATGTTTAAGTTGAACTGTAACTGTATTTAACAAAATAGTTTTTTATTCATAAATTTTTTTTATGAAAATCACATAAATAGAAAAATAAACTAGAGAGTTAACATGTTTGTACACTTAAACTATGATCCCCTAGCATTAGAATTTCATTTTAGTATTAAAAAAATACCCTATAAATTATTAAATTCATGTACATGTAGTGCATTATTTAAAATATTCATTGAAAACATTATGCGTTTATAATTACATTTTAATAAATAGTAAATTTGTTGCAAAATTTAAAAATAAATGCCTATATTTATAGGTAAATTAAAAAAGTAATTTTCATCAACATTATAATCCTGGTTTCTTCTTTCTATCCTTTTCTTGAGTATTTCTGACTAAATATTTAAATAGCACCATTAGAAAATTACAATGTTTAGTTTCCATAACTCACCATTTATCAAAATATGATCGTCAGTTTCATCTAAGTCTCTACCCCAAACAATCTGACCACATTTTCCTTAAGCTATACAGTTTCAATAGTAATCACTGTCAAGCATGCCCTTTTTGGGCTATTACTTGGTTAGTAATACATGTACGTGTATCAGTCCATTGCTCAGGAGTACTTTATTTCTGACATTTTGCTAATTCTCTTATCAAAAATCGTTCTCATTTCAGAAAATCTAGGGATAAAAAATGTCTTACAAAAAGGGGAAGTAATAATTACTTATTTTACAATGCTTTATTAAGTTATATGCTATCATTGTGATTGAAAAAAAAAGCCTTTTGTATTTTATATTAAATTTCTCACGCAAAAAGTGCCACTTTTTATTGATCAAAAAGAATACTTTTCCATTGTTTAGAAAATCAGGAAAGGCTGGGGTGTAAAAAAGAAAACTAGAGAGCATCAATCAGTTTAATAAAATCAATATTACTAAGTGTAGAAATATTGATTATGAGAATGCCCCCTTCCAATTCTATTCAATAAAAACATAAGTGTAAAACTATCCATTTATGTTTCAACTAGTTGAAAAGCCTGCTACCTGCGATTTAAAAGATTTTAAAAAATTTCTATTAGAACCCTGCTAAGTCTTGCTAAGTCTTACCGCTCAGTCTAGTAAAGATAATTTTGGTTTTGGGTCATCTACCTTTTTTGTAACACTTTTTTTCTTCATTTGCCCTTCCCACAAACTCTTTTTTTTTTACCATTTCTTAACACTGTGTGTCAACCTTTTAGTTTTACTTTATAGGTCAATGATCCCTTTACTTCTTTTGTTCCTCTGGACGTACAGAATGGAAGATGACCCCCACCCTCCCATCTTTCTACCCTCCATCTGTAAGCTGCCTACCGTCTTGCTCAGAGTCCATTAGTATCCTAAATAATCAATTGATAATATGTTCCTACAATTACACTCAGTGGTTAATTGTTAATTTCAAACTCCTAGCCAGCCATTAATGTGATTTCTTGGGTGAAATCTCTCCCTAACTTTCTCCTCTAATTATCTGTTAAATGTAAAAGCTATTTTTGCCTGCTGAACTCAAGCTGACTTTACAAAATTAAAAAAAAAAAGCAAATTTAGGTAAAAAAACTATTGGCAAAGGGCTTATTTTTTATCATTTCCATTACAGGAGCACACTTCTCACTTAGCTGCAGATGAATTAACAACAGTGAAAAGAAATCTACTCAACCAGAGTTATGATGTTGATGTAGAGAAGGTAGCTAGTATAATAGTGTATCAGTAATATATACATCTACTAATTCATTTCATAACTGAGAAAGCTGATAACTATAGTGCTTAATTTTCTGTAATATATTTTTTAAAAGCATAGTATTAAATATTTTTTTTTTATGTTTACTTTTAAATAGATTCGAGAAACTTGGTACTATGTTTATAGAAAACATTTCTACAAAAGGGCTGTTCAACAAGCCATTGATTG
Organism: Bulinus truncatus; assembly: GCA_021962125.1. Taxonomy (NCBI): domain Eukaryota; kingdom Metazoa; phylum Mollusca; class Gastropoda; family Planorbidae; genus Bulinus; species Bulinus truncatus. The sequence goes on from JAGDYQ010000099.1 coordinate 2,581,407, forward strand.
TAGAAAAGGTTTCTATTACTACCAAAGAGGCTTTCAAGATCAGGAGGTATGAATTTTTTGTTTCCTTAACCACATTGAATTTATTTTTAATATATATTGTGAGTATAATTTCAAAAGTTTTACTATTTTTCACATTTCTTTCATATTAACTAGTCCCATTTTTTTTCACTCATTATAATTAAATTTTTAATATTCAAGTTTGTAGTGTCTAATGTTGCTGACTTTTCTTTTAATATCTGAAACCACAGAAAATTTTTACTCCATTTTTCTGTTAACTTTTTACAGCTAAATTGCAATGCAGTTGTTCTTTTTTGGAGGCTTCAAAGGATGCTTCAAGTAACCAGCAATGCATTGCGTCAGCAAGTTGTAAATAATGAAGGTCTGCCCAGTTCTTGAAATAATTAGACTATAACTCAACACATTTTTTACAATTATATGCACATTTTTTTACTTCATAAAGGTTTTTGTTTTAATTTATCAATATTTACAAATTTGCGGTTAATCTTTATTAACAGCTCGGCGCTTAGAGAGAATTACAAAAGATGTGTTGGATGAAATTGGTGATGACAAACAACTTTTGGCTAGTCTTTTAACTGGCAGAAGAGTTTTGTTGGCTGAAGAACTTAGTAAGTTAAACTCGGTCAAAAAGTTTTCACTTAATAGTTTAATTTATTTCATAAAAGAAAATTATATTGAAATTCAATAAAAATAACTCTTGATTTCTGGTGCATAATTATAAACACTTGTATGTTTATCTAAACTATATTTTTTAGTGATTTTAACTCATGCATTATTTTAATTATTACTGATTATTACTTAATGATTAGGGCTCTTTTTTATCCTGAAAAATAATATTTTTCATGGTTGTGATATATTTAATTCAGTTAACACGTTTTTGTACTTAGACTGAAGGCAATAGAGCAGGTTTTATTTGACATACATAAAAATATATTTCTGATTGTTGTTTTTAATTAGGGTAATACATGTATACATGTATTAAATCAAATATCAAAATGTATTATTTGGTCATTTTTGATGCAGTCTTAAGGACTGTTACTACTTAATTTTCTCACGAACAAGTACATGTAGTTGTATTAATTTGATGCTTATTGAAACGAAAAATTAACCCATGAAAATTGAGTGGACGGGTTGTCAATTTTATTGCATAAGCTCTAAAAATCTAAACAGCAATATCTTCAGTACTTGAATTCTTGCATTATATAACATTATTACCTAAGTTCAAATGCTTCAGTAATGTCAACTGACTTTGTGAATTAAAGTATATGTGAAACAAATCATTGAATTGCCTGTTTGGTAGTGTTGCTTAGTGATCCTGTAGGTTATTTTGGAGCATAGTTTTGGTTTGTAATACTAATCATGGCATGTGAACAGATAAAATATTGTAGTTCATGATTCAAGTTTTTGGTAAATGGCAATTGTATAGCTTTCTGTGATTGCCTGTAGATGTTATAATGACTACAAAAAGAATTGTTTGCGAGTATTGAAAATACTAAGCTATTACAAGATTAGCTGACTGATGTATCAGTGACATGCTGTGTGAATAATCGAGGGTAAAAAAAAAAACCATCAGTTAAACAAAGACAAGGGTGATCATATTACTTCAAATTTATAACCAAATTCTCAATGCTTATGTTGTAGTTAAATGGTAAAATAAATAGTAGGAAAATATGTTCTACTGAAAACTAATGATTTTGTAAATGGGATCAAGAAACAATGCAGATATATTCAGCAACATCCAAAGTACAGTTCCCTTAAGTTTTAGGGATGTTTTTTTTTTAACTTTCATTCAATACATGTATCTATCAACCTTTATATCTCTCTATTTGATATGTATAATATTCATTCATGTATTTAGTTATTTACATCTATAAATACTCACATGTAATCCTTTCTGTACAATTAGAATATTTTTCTTCCATATTGCAGAGAAAGTGAGACACATTCAGGACAAGCTAGAAGAATTTATTCAAGCACTTAACAAAGAAAAGTAAAAAAAAAAAGCTAGTTGCAAATTTCATGTGTAAATTTTTTTTTGCAAAAATTAACAGTGCCATTGTGATATGTCTTATTGTAGAGGTTGTATCTATACTTTAGCAGAACTTGTTCCATGGTCCTAGTTGTTTGTTTTTAAATAATGCATTTTCATTTCTGAAGATTGATATACATATCTTCAGTTTGCTGAGTTTCTTTTATTTTGTAACATTAGCTTTAGAATTCTGAAGATATTCTTGTTAGTAGATTTATTTAAGAAATGGAGTAATTAGGGCTTTTTATAATTCATTTAATTATATGTTTTATTTATTTATGAATAAATTAAAAGCAAAGAAAAATGAATTACCTTTAAGGGTTTACTGTGTAATTTTTTTTTTAAATTATTTATAATAATACAAGTACAACAAATATTTTATTGTAAATTATTAACAAAGAGCCTTATTGTGAATGAATAATTCTTAAATAAGCAACAACAATAATAAAAATATCATCTTTAACCGAAATAACTGTTATTTAGCTTTTGTAATATGATTGATTGGGGTAGTACTTGTGTAATTGTTTTCATAGCTTCTTTGCTAATACTCATCCCAAAAAACTTTTTGCCTTTAAATAATAAACAATGCTGATTTTGATTCATCTGAACATAAAGTTTTGTATTTTTTTCTGTAAATTTACTAGCCAAAAGTATTTGTCAGCATAATTAATTAAATTAGTAATTAAAATTAGATATGCTGATTAACTTCCATTATCGAATGATTAATGCATTAAAACAATTATGCAATTAAAATAAAATAAAAGCAAGTAAAAATACCCCAATGCAGGAACTGTCACATTCACTTAAAATCATAGCTATGTGACCTTGAAACAATAGGATTGTCATTTTTTTATTTTATTTTCTGACCCTGAATGATACAATTAGTGAACATCTGCAGATGCATACCACTAGTTTGATTGGAGCCATGGGTTTTAAATAATGGAGCTTTGTGTTATATTATTTTGGAACAGGGGGGATATGGTGGTTGGGTAAGCCATAGGTAACATGATCTTGGTGGGGATAGAGGCTGCCGAAAATTGTGACCAGGTGGGGAAAGGTGGTAAAAAATCAAGCAACAAAATGCTTTATAATAAGTGAGCAACCACATTCTGGCTATATTATTATTTCAAGAAGGAAAAGGCACATATGAGATAGAAATGCATTGTCTTTTTTTTGGGATGGGAAGTGAGGGACGGGTACAGATGTGGAGGGAAGACTTACATGGGGGTGAAATATAATAGGGACAGAGGTTGACATATGAGTTTTGTTAACCTTTATCTGGGAAAAACATGTTCAGCATTGTTGATAAAAAAGCAACTTGCATCACTTGATTTATTAGTGTCAATAAACTGGTCAAAATAACTAATTCAAAAGTCATATATGCTAATGCTTAAAAGTTCTGTTACAATTAATTATATCTTTCATAAATTAAACTGACTTGTGTACCATGCCAATGTTAAGATAGAATAAATATAATGACGAACTAGTTTGAATACAAATAAATGTATTATATCGTGTCAGTTACATTTTTTGTTAATTTGCCATAAAATGTTTAATTATGCGTTAATTTCTATAAATTTTTTTAATTGAACAGCAGCTTTAATAAATATGCTTGTTAAGTTTAATATACAGCTTCACATAATCTATAACAACAAACAACATGAAATGATTTTATTGTAAAAAAAAAAAAGAAAATAACCGTTACCAATTCATTAAGTCCATTTGTCTTAATGTTAAAAAAAAATGACTTATTAATTAATAAAAGGAACAATTCTTTTTTACTTAAAGAGGATTGTATTAAAGGTAACATGCTACAGGTGATCACTTTATATAAACCTGCTAAATAGTCAAATATAAACATGAAATGAGCACTGGTAACTGGTTTTTTTTTTTCAAATAAACTAATTTTTTTTTCAGTAGGCAATATTAATATCACAGTGGCTACGGTAACATCAAGACGGAGTTCTTATTTTTTTTCCGGGTTACATCAATAGATATTGCTCCTACCCCTAATCCTAACCCTTTTCCTAACCCTAATATAATTGCCGGTACCCGAAAAAAAAAAATGAGTACTCCCGCTAACCCAAGTACAATGCCACTTGATGTTACCGTAGCCACTTCATATTAATATTGCATAATAACAATATATTCATTTTCCTTTGATGCTACTTTAGGTTTACTTAATTCTGTATGCTGTTAGGGCACATTATAATCTTATTTATATAAAAAAAAAACTAAGCATTTTAAAAATGGCTCCAAGAGATATAGATAAGCAATCTTGATTTATTGAAAAAAATTGCAACATTTATCAACATTTCTCTAAATACATGTAGTAACAATTTTGAGGCTTCAGTAGCACATATCATAATTTTTTAGTAAACTTCATTGTTGTTGTAAAGAGGAATGTTCCCACTTAAAGGATAAAATATGTGAAAAGTGTTAGGCTTCTGTTAGATCATCATTAAAATAAAGTTGAATAGATTGAAGGTATGTGTCATCATTCATGCTGAGTTGATAAAATTCTTCATCTTCATCGTCAATCCCATTTTCTGTTAACGTTTTACTCATGTCAAGATTTTTGCCTTCATATTTCCAAGTATAACTGCCTGCATGGGCATTGTATTTCATGTACCTGTCCTGAATTTCAGACATTATTTCTTCAGAGCACACCTTTAGTTGTGAGGTGAAAAAAAATAAATTTATAACGTAAATTGGGGTAGACTTCTTTAAAAATGCATATAAGTTACAATTTAGGTTGGTTATCAATAATCACTAGCTATCTAGCTCTTTCTTAAAAATAGTAATGATTTAAATAAAGGCTGATGAGGGATAATTCTACAACAAAACTTTATTTTTGTATATATCTACCTCAATAACTTGTTCCTGTGATGTTAAAGTATTGATGATTTTGATCATTCTTGTTTTCTGAGAAAGGATTCCAACTACTAAACTAGTATCCTTCCACCAAGGTCTTCCAAAGTCATTAGCCCAGTTAGAGTCTGGGTATGGTGGAGGTATGTGTACAAATCTGCCATTTGGACAGAATGGAATAATGCAGTTAGTTTGTGGATCTACATGGGTGCGGATCTGATGAGGAAAAACGGTTCACATTAATATATTAAAAAATATAAACATTAATAATAAATATTTCTGTATTCATATATTCTAGAAAGCTAGAGAAATAATAAAGGCACCCATCCAAAAACCAGCAACCTTATAATTCATACATTTTACAAAATTCTTAATCAGAAAAATATAAATGCAGCTTAAATTATCAAAGTTATTGACAACTTGTATGTGTTTTTTTTCTTTTATTTTCATACCTTTGTCTCTTCAATTATTTAAAAAAAATAAAATCTTGAAATTTTAAAGAAACTTTATGTGATTCCTAAATTATTTTTACTTCCGAATCAGAAGCTATTATATTTTTATTTCAATAACAATATACAAATGATTGACCATTCATGAACTTTTAAATATGTATGACTTAACCTAAAGCTAAAAAAAACCAATGATACCCACATCTTTTGATTTGCTGTTGAACCAATGGGAGATGTCCTTTCCAGCAGATAGAATGATAGGTTTCAGTAAAACATCTCCTGTTAAATATTTTAGAATAATTGCATCCATTGGTTACTACTACTGAGGAAAAAGAAATTGGCTTACAAGGGTCAGAATATATATTTTTGAGAAATTCTTTAGAGATTGCCTCAGGACCATCAAGGGGGGCAGGTGGTGTTTCGGTCCATCAGATGCAGAAGAAGGCTTCTGTTTCAAGTAAGCAGGGTATCTGAGAGAAATTATGGTATTCAGTGCATAGATCAAGGGTGGGCAAACTTTTTGAACCAATAGAGTTCTTAAATTTGACAGAAGGGCTGGATGAAGAGCAGATAGATGGAATTTTTATATGAAATAGTATAAATTATAGGTAAATGTCATTGACATGAATGAGCGGAGAAGAGCACAGTGCGGGCAAGATAAAAAAGAATGGTGCATCCACTTGGCCTACAGGCTGTAGTTTGCCAAAGTCTGGCATAGATGGTTTGTAATATTCTATGAAAACTACACATTAATATAAATGTATAGGCCTGTTATAAACTATAACTGAAGTAGATTTTATTGATATATTTATGTAAGTGTGCTGACTATATTATTTAAAAATGTAGTTTACAGGTTGTGGGATCTAAAAATGCAGCTCCTTTTCCTAATGGTAGGAAAGTATAATTCTATGTCATTGTTATTGACATAAACAAATAGAAGTTGACAGTTTTGCCCATGCTTTAAAAAAATAATGATTCAAGCTAGAGTCTCCCATATGGGCTCTGGAGCAATGCACCTCTGGTGTTACCCTCTCCTAAGGCTTGCAATTAGTTTGGCATTTGCAATGGCTATTTAATAGTTAAAACAACTTTATAAGATATTCTTAAAACTTAATACTGAAATGTTAAAAATTAATAAATCTAAAAGAATAAATAAGTTCAAGAATACACAATAATACTAAAACTTAAAAAAACAATTAATAATTTTCAATGTTAATTTAAACATGATGATTGGTTAAAAAAGACAATATTTTTTATTTGTTTTTGCTTTTAATCTTAAAAATAATATTAACACAACTATTATTTAAACTATATTATTTACTATTACTAATACAATACGGTACAATCGTCTATACTTCTATTCATTGTAAAGACTATACATGTCAATACCTTTGTATTTTTCACAAAGTGGCGTAAGATTGTAGACTTTACCAAGAAAAGAAACCCATAAATCGTCTGTAGTGTTGTGAACTGAGACTTCTTTAGGTGTAAAATACTTCGGACGACCGCTAACAGTCATTTTGTTTAAATAATTTTTATCCTAAAAAAAAAAAGAAGCTATAATGGTCGTTGCCAATGTCAACAAATTTCCGATGACTTAAAATTCTACCACTTCGGGTAGAGAGTGTTTCACAAATTAAAAAGTAGACTTATTTTTTTTAACGAAAGAAAAAAAAGCCGAATACTACACATAAAATAGCAGATTTCCAGATAACGAAACTCTCTTCCGTTTCACATACTTCTTTTTCAACTAAATTTTACGAGAAACTCTATCTTATATGTAATTATGTGCTAGATGAAGGATCTCTGACACAGGTTTTGGAGGCCTTAAGCAGAGACTTTCAGATACAATTTGGTAGAGACGTTCGTATAGAAAAGGCAATAACCCCGACCAGGGCTCGATTTACCGCCGGTGATATCTCCGGCACTGAGGACCGTCACCCCCGGCTCTGCTTTAGCTAATATATCCCTGCCGGGGATGAAACCATAGACATTTATCCCTGGCTATGCAAAATTTTTTTCCCTCCCCGGCACTGGTTTTTTTTTAAAACGAGCACTGGCCCCGACTACCATAGGGACCTTTGCCAGTATTGTGTTTCTATATAAAGTAATGCTAAGAGAGCCCCGTTAAGCGCTTTTGCCTGGACCCCCAAAAATATCTGAGGTTTCCACAGGTTTGGACATAAGAGCGCCATTTTATTTTGGGGCCCTCTTAACATAAGATTTAATAGAAATTAAAAGTTCAAGTGACACCTTTGACAGAGGGGAGCCCATTGTCTAGTTTGCCTATTAGACTCGCTCTAAGTGTGAAGATATGTAAGTAGAAATGGCGCCAGTTGTTATATCTATTAGACTCGCTCTAAGTGTGAAGATATGTAAGTAGAAATGGCGCCAGTTGTTATATCTATTAGACTCGCTCTAAGTGTGAAGATATGTAAGTAGAAATGGCGCCAGTTGTTATATCCCCCCCCATCTGGTCACACCCACCCACTAATTTGTCGTCATGTTATAGCAGATTAATATACCCAACGGCCCTGGGTATGTTTAAAAGCAGACATATGATTATGATTGAATTATACTAGTAAACCGTCAGTGCCGATCCTAGGGATTTGGGGTCCCGGGGGATTGGCCCCTTTGGGGGGGGGGGCTGCATTTTGACATTCGACACCATGGCATAAGATAGTGTACTTAATATTTAATGTAAAAAAATTTGGGGGCCCCCTCAAGCTGGGGCCCGGGGGCAACTATCTAATTTGGACCCCCTCCCCCACCCTAGGTACGCCTCTGTACACCGTATAAATCTATTAAATTTTTATTTTATTCTTTGTTATTCCAACTGTCGTCGTAATTTATAAGTCAAGTGTTGCGTGTGTAAGGAAAATTGAAATTAAAGTTTATTGTCAAAATAACAATAATTTGACTTTGCTGGTTGTTGCAGTTCTTTGATGCTTTCACGTTAAATTATATCGTGTAATTTGTTTTTTATCTTATATATTTAAAACTCATCAACTCTTGGACCAATTGGATGACGTATTTCACAAACATTACAATTTTAAGCGGTTCTCTAAGGTCTAGTGCAGGAAAATTCGAAATTTATTCCATTGTTCACGGTGGAAGTATTCGGGGAGGGGGGGGGACATCCTGAATTTTCCGCACCGGATGACATCACCCATACTGACGCCACTCTCCCGTAGCGTCACCTGACAACATCTCCCCGTTCCCTTGTACTAAATTAGGGCAAAGTGACGCTGGGGATGGGCCGTCAACTCGTTACGTTAGGGGCTGTCAACACATTTTTGGCGATTTTTACCCCCCCCCCCCCTGTCAACAACTTGTCAAACTTCCAGAGACCCCCCACCCCAATAAAATTACGTCAACATCTGACCCCCCCCCCTAAAATAACAATAAAATAAAAAAAAACAATATTTTAAATAGACTAGTTTACAACTACAACAAAAAAGTGAATAAAAGTAAATGTTTAGAAAAAAGTTTAATAAACTTTTAACTTATGAACATATTTCCAATTTATAACTACAAAAGCTTACTCTGAACAGAAATGAGATTATATGGTTTACAAAAATGTATACACAATACACCTTTAAATTATGAACATATTTCAAATTAATATAACACATGTATTTTTTATAGTTCTGTGAAGCCAATGAACCAAGGGATTTTAGGCATCTTGGAGCCCCTACATTTTGACATGACATAATGTACTTAATATTTAGTTTAAAAAATATTTTGAGGGGCCTCCTCAAACTGGGCTCCTCCATACCCTCTGTGTGAAGCCCCATCATAAATGGGTTAGTTTGCATTGTAAACGTTGTGCACGGCTACTCAAACTCAACCCTTATTCAATTCATTCATGTGACGTAATAGTCAAAAAATGAAAAAAATGTAGTGATGTATTTTAGGTTAGTAATAAAGGGAAATAATTGTACATTAGAAATAGACATATATTAGAAATAAAAACAATTTAAACAATATAAATATTTCATTATATTGAGGTATCCATAATTTTGGTTTAAAATTTAGATTGTGAACATAACACAGAATATTAATAACGATTTCTGTAGATATTTCTTTTATGATCGCAATAACAAATAGAACACCTTAGATGTATTACGATACTGTGATATAAATGACCTATGGAACGTTTAATTCTGGATGCTTTTGAAATGTATCACAAATTGTTTAGCAGATGTGTGGGCACACTCAACCCGCCGCTCTGTAGGCATGGCAGACGTGCATCAGCGCATAACAATGTTGGTGTCGTGACACCTCTCACCTACCAACACATGGCGGGTTAAAAAAAAAACCAATTAGGTGATAACTATTGACTAGTCTTCACCCTCATAAAAAAAAAAATGTTTGCATTATAGTTTTATGTTACCTCTCCTAAGATAAACTTTACCTTTGATAATGTTGAGGGCGGTCGAAAACAGTATTTGTGATTGCCATTTGGCACTCATGATCTTTTTAGTGCAGTGTTTTGTCACCTCGGCACTAAACATATAGCTGGTCCAATGTCATTTCTGGCAGCCATGTAGGAACAATTTATGACCGGCCAGTTGTGCGGATGTGTGAAAACAGTAAATGTTTCTGCCATCTTTGAATTGTTTGTGCTGCCATCTTGGATGAAATTGTTTATGCCGCCATCTTGGATGACAGGCGTCGTGATGACAGACACCGAACATATGTGTAAAATTTGTATTATAGATTATGTTTACTTTTATTACTTTAACTTAAATCACTTATTTTTTCTAAATCACTATGATTTATTGAGATTTATAATTTGTGTCCGGACATTTTCGTCAGTTCAATATGGTGACCGATTTCAAAAGTTCGTTATTATATTTTTTGGAAAAAAATGAAGAAAGTATCGATAGGAAGAGAAATGAATATTTATTATTATAAAGCTTAAATTCGGAAACATTAGTTATAATTAGTTTGTTTTTTTTTTGTTTGTAATAATAAGGTTTGAAAGTTGCATAACCAATTGGAAGGAAAAATTATATCGAATTTATATTCTTTTATCATCTTTACTATAAAGTCAACATACATAAAATATATATCATAAAAAGATTGTTTAATTTCCGACATGTTGATATATAGATCATACTATTTAAAATTGTAGTTGATAAATAGTTGCACAATAAATAAAGTCTATATAAACAGCCCACACTCAGGTCCTCCATTAAAAATAGTGATTATTTTCAATTCATAACAACTTTATCAAATCTTGATCAATTTTAGTAACTCTTACACTGTTGTAAGGAAATTGAATGATGTTTATTTTATCTCGATATACCTAATCTCAGTTTAAAATTTTCAGTTTAAAAAATCAAAATTGAAAAAAAATACGTCATATTTTCTGAATAATAACTTTTAAAAATATCAATTGTATAACTTTAATTCTTTCACAGAATGAAAGATAATTCATTTCTTTGTAATAAAATGTATACTTTTAAAGAACCATCTCTATTACTTTAAAAAGTTACATGCGATTTTGTACCCACCCGTTTTTCCCAAACTTTTTGCTCAAGCCCAAAACCCTCAGTAATTGCAGGAATCTCTAGTTTTTCCCCAAGGAACCAATGGGTTCTTACTACACATAAGAAAAATGTTTTTAGCTCACTTGACCAGAGTGTTAGTACAGACTATGTACTCCACTTCATCCGTGTATGGATTCTGGAAACTGAAACTGCTGGTTCTCAACCACACCCACTCTCTGTTGGATGCTCTGAATCTGTACATGATGGACATCACTTGACCTTTTAATTTTAAAACTGAAAAAAGTGTTTAAAAAAGTTTAATAAACAAAGCAAGTAAATATTTTACCAAAAGAAAAAGAAAAAACACAAATAGCACAGACCCATTCCTACCTTGCTCAAGGTCTCTTTCATATGTGTCTGATCTTCTGGATGATAAAACTCAAAAGCCAATTTACCTAACAGCTCCTGAGGTTGGTAACCAAGCACAGCAGTAACTCTGAAATCAATGGTTTTTTTAAATTACAAACAATTCATCCTTTTAAATCAGCTAAAGGAATCATCTGTAAACATTCAAGAGTGCCATACCGATGATAATTCATCAAATTATTAAACACATACAAAACACTGCAATTAGTATTAAATATATTCTTTAATCAATGTACCAAGTTTGAAGAGTATCTTAATTAGTCATAATAATTTGTTTTATTTTAAAAAAAGACTCATTAACTAATTAAGTGGGTATTAAAAAAAAAGCACACAAATAAAATATACCTCTGATCAACAAATGTGAATTTCCCATCCATACTGTGCCGAGAGATGAACTCCGTGGGCGGATTAGGTCCCATGATATCACTACAATTTGGTGTATTTGTAACCTGAAGTCGGCCGATGGCCACAAGGCAACAGTGACTACCACCATGCTCATCTGAATCTGTCCTATCCATCTGTACACCAGCTGTATAAAGGAGCAAATTAATTAAAAATATAGGAAATACAGATATTTTAAACAAACCCTATTAAAGAAAAGGAATTTGATCACCTGTTTAAAAGATTCCTATATAATTTATATTCTAGGTAAATCATTGAAAGCAATAAGGATATTATCATTTATATAAATAGTATACATTTTAACTAACCTGAAGGAGGCCAGTTTTTAATATATCCTGTGACATGTACTACGGCATAATGATTGCCATCGGATGCAGGTCCAAGTGTATTTCTTTGACGCATGCGCACAGTGTGATTAGCAGTCATTGGATAGACTGTACATTGCCCATTCTCAATCGACTATAAATTTTTTTAATAAAAAAGTGCACATTTTTTTCATAGATCTTGAACTAACTAATTAAATAATTGCATAAATAGCAGTAAATACTGCAGTTCTCAAAAACCTCATGCTCTGCCACACCTGGACTATGTGGTAAAATAATTTAACTTTCAACTTCAGAGATATATATCTAGTGAAGAAGATAAGGCTTATAATAATATTGGATTTGCCATGTAATTTTCAAATGTATATCACAACTACAGACCTAGTGAATGATCATTCACCTACCATACAACAATGAATGAATAACTGTTTAACCCTTAAATTATTTTTAATGTAAAACAGGTTTCATGCCATGATATTTTGTTAGCTATAAAGTCAGCAATTAAATATACTATATTTCATTTTAAGCCTACTAAACTTAACACAAAAAAAGGTGAAAATGATATACCTTTTCTGGTAACATTTCATTCATCTGATCTTTTAAACTCCAAAAGGTTGACACAGTTTGCTCCCTTACTGACCAATTTCTCCAGTCAGGTAATGTGTCTTTCAATTTTTCTAAATCAGGAATATAATCTTTCATCCACTCAGTATCAGGAATATAGCCTTTTATTTTCTCCACTTGCTGTGCAGAGCAAATATCAATTATAAGACTGGCTTAAATAGTAACCATTAGAACAATAAAAACTTTCAAATCACTACCCAAGCACAAAAAGATTATAATATTTCTCCATAATAAGACTGCCAAGGGATAGCAAAAAGGATTCAGATTTGCCTTTTTTTTTAAGGTCTATCTTTTCTATTTTTTTTGTAAACTTTATAAAAATAAAAAAAAGTTAATGTTTATAAACAAAGTTATCAAAGTACCTGACTAGCAGCGTAGCCTCCACTAGCACCGCCGAAGAGTACCAGATATCGAACTTTTAAAAGTCTTCCGACAACTCTTACAAGCATTGTAATTTGTCTCCTATTTATTGAGTTAAAAGTTCCGTCTGGCTTAAGTAATGGTCGTATTACATAATTTGTCCCTGGTCTTTTAAGTCTGCAATATAGTTGACTATGCACCTGTCTGGACTGAGGCATCATTCAAAAATAATTACTTAGAATTGGCTCCATTCTTTATGAGCTGAAATTTTGAGGAGTAATTTTTGGGAGTGGTGCTGCCTCTCAACTTTCGAGAATAAATCACATATCCAGAACATCCTAATTTTTCTTTTACTTTGACAAGATGCTTAAAATCTGTTCTATAATAGTAAAAATAGAAAAAAAGGTAAAACATTTTTTTTCTAAGCAATTTTTTTTACACTTTACTAATTTATAAATTTACAATATAACAAAAATATATGGTATATAACAATGATGGCCTATGAGGCTTTTCATTTAATACAACTCTCATCAAATCAGTTTTCCATTATTTGATTACTTTTTACAACTTGAAAAACTGAAATGCATCTCAAATTCTCTAATCAATTTTGACGACTTTGTAAGAGTCTCCAATTACGGAGTGAGAGTATTATTACTAACAATACACTATGACTATAAATTGTGCATCCAGAGTTATCGTTATGTGATTATCATTGATCATACTCGTAGCATACTTAAATGAACCAAAAAAATTGCTGATTTAATTATAGGTTCTAGTTTAATATTGAATATAAATTATAATAATAAATATAATCTTAAGCTATCATGTCAGTTCTTTAGAAAAATAAAAGCAATGATTCCAATATCGCTAAGTAAATGATAATTATTTCCTAACGACTAATTAATCATATGCATGTTACGTTTTAAAATTATTTGTTTGAGCAACAAAACTTTTTAAAGTAAACAAGTAGCTTACCCGAATCGACCGTATAATGAAAATGACATTGTGTTTTTTTACTTGTAAATGATGTATCATGTCAGTTTCGTCATTATATCATTTGATGATTTGTGTAGTATCCAAATTAATGTTATGTGCGAAACGGCTATGAGACAAAAATGAGAAATTAAAATCCCGGTGAAATTTTACTGTAAAAGAAATTTTGAATTCGATCAAACTAGCTTTAAGCTGGATTAATTAATACTTTTGGATGAAAGACTGTTACTACAGAAGGACTTCCAGATCCAACTTTTTAAGAAAACCTACTACTACTGTTCTAGATTATATTGGTCAAAGTCTAATTTCCGCATAATTGCTAAATTACACTGATTCCACCTGATCTTCATTGTCATAATTTCTATATATTATTCGCTAGAAGATAAATAAAAATAAATTAAATTAAAAAAAAAGAGAGATAATGGCGACCTTTCAAAAAAATATATAACGTTTTTAACGATTTTTCTTTGCTCGCAGCATTTTTCCGATGTAAATTTTGAAAACACAATGGATTTGAACAAATTGAGAATTTGATTGTTCCAGAAATAATCATTTTATAATGTGTATTAATTAGGCTTGCGGAGCCGAGAAGCCGCTACTGTTTGCTGGAGCCGGAACCAAAAAAAAAATTTGGCGGCTCCCAAATGTTTTTTTTTACAGCAGAATTTTTTTATTATCTTTAAAATTCCAAATTTGTTTGATTGTTTACCTCCTACAATTTGATATGTTGTCATGTTTTACGAACGCCACAACAGTAACAGCATTTAAATGTTAGCGTGCACGTACATCACCACAAGAAATCTTGTTCGTTTTAAATCTTGTTTCTTCTTCTTCTTCATTTGGCTCTACAGCCCATTTAGGGCCCTGGCCTGCCATACTACACTTCTCCACTTTTCCCGATCCATGGTCTTCTTCCTCCACTCTCTCACTCCTATGGCTTTAAGGTCTTTCTCCACTTCCTCCAACCATCTGCTTCTTGGCCTGCCTTTAGGCCTTTTCTCATTAGGTGTTGTCTTATAAATCGTTTTTGGACCTCTGTTGTTTTCCATTCTTTCTATGTGCCCTACCCACCTTAATCTATTCATTTTAATTTCAGCTGTTATATTTGGTTCTTCATACAGTTCATACAGCTCTGAATTGGTTCTACTTTTCCACTCGTTATTGTCCTTTACTGTCCCATATATTTTCCTAAATATTTTCCTTTCCCAAGTGTTTAGCATATTTTCTGCTTGTTTGCTGATGGTCCATGTTTCGCTACCATATGTTACTGCTGGCCGGATCATTGTCTTGTATATGGTTTTTTTCATTTTTCTGGAGATCTGTCTGTTTTTCAGTATTTTATGCAGTGTATAATATATTCTGTTCCCTACTTCTATTCTGTTTTTTATCTCTATCATTATATCGTTTTTCTCACTTATGGTTGATCCCAGGTATTTAAAGTTTTCTACTCTTTCAAATGCTCTATCACTGATTTTGAAAAAATTTTCTCTTCCTTCTTTTTCATTTCTTTGTAACAGCATATATTGAGTCTTTGTTTCGTTTACTGTTAAACCTGCATTCTGAGCTGCTGTTTCTAATTCTATGTATGCTTTTGCTATATCCTTGCTTTGCTTTCCTATCAATGTTATGTCATCAGCATATGCAAGGTATTGGATGGGTTCTGTAAATATTGTTCCTGCTTTCATAGACTTTGTTTTTTCACTTCTGAGGTAGTGTGTTATAGTTCCTCGCTTATCCAACTGTATGTTTCTTATGACTTTTTCTAGGGTTAAGTTGAAAAGTATGCACGAAAGGGAGTCTCCTTGTCTAAGTCCTTGGTTTACTTTAAATTCTCTTGAGCTTTCCCTTGGATTTTCACTTTGCTTCTTGAGTTGTTTAATGTCATACGTACTAGTCTAATGAGCTTGTTGGGGATACACAACTCCTGCAATGTTTTGTAAAGATAATTTCTATTGATACTGTCATATGCCATCTTGAAATCTATGTACAGCTGATGTAGGTTTATATTATGCTCATAACATTTTTCTAGAGTGTTTCGAAGGGAAAAGATGTGGTCTGTGGTTGCTCTGCTAGGCCTGAAACCACATTGATAGTCACCTAATACTGTTTCACTGAAATTCCCTATTCTGCAGGCTATTATTTTTGTTAGTATTTTATAAACAGTGTTGAGAAGTGAGATTCCTCTGTAGTTGTTGCAGTTAAGTTTCGAACCTTTCTTGTGTAGCGGAACTATTAAGGCTGTTTCCCATTCTGTTGGCATTATCTCTTCTTTCCATATTTTATTGACCATCCTGTGTATTTCTAAGTGTAGTGTGCGTCCTCCATATTTGAGTAACTCAGCATTTATGTTATCTTCTCCTGGTGCTTTATTGTTTTTGGTCTTTTTAATAATATTATTTATTTCTTCTATGGTTGGTTCTTCTATTTCTGCCCCATCGTCCTCTGCAATGTTTGGTACATCATTTTCGCTGTCAGTTTTAATGTTCAGCATTTCTTCAAAATATTCCGCCCACCTTTCTAGAACCATTTCATTTTCTATAAGCAGGTCGCCTGATTTGTTAAGACACATGTGAGATCTTGCTTGGAAGCCGTTACTTTCCTCTTTGATGGCCATGTACATTTTTCTTGTTTCTTTTTCTTTTGAGTATTCCTCTAGTTTTACTAGTTTTCCCTTTTCCCATTCACGTTTTTTCTTTCTGCATATTTTAGTGGCCTTCCTTCTAGCCTCAGTGTATGCGTGAGTTGACTTTCTTGTTGCTTTTTGTAGCATTATTATCCTCAATTTGTTACATTCTTCCACTTCTTTTTTGCATTCATCGTCATACCATTTAGCTCTTTTCTTCTTTTGCTTGTACCCTATGACACTTTCCGCTGTGTTTTTTATGGCTTGTTTAATCTTTTCCCAGTGGCTATTTAGATTTTCAGTATTATCTATATCTAGTGTTTCTAGTTTGCTTTTAATTTCTTGTGCATATTTTTCTTTTGTTTGTGGCTCTTTTATTAGTTTTTCACAGTCAAATTGGTTTGTTATCTTTGCTTTTGTGTTGTGAAAGATACTTATTTTTTGTCTATACTTTATTTTGACTAACATGTGGTCTGTGTCGGCATCTGCTCCTCTGAAGCTTCTGGCATCTTGAATATCTGAACCATGTCGCCTGTCTATTAGCACATGATCTATTTGATTTCTTGTCACCCCATCTGGTGACCTCCATGTTTCTTTGTGTATTCTTTTGTGTGGAAACTTAGTGCTACTAATGGTCATGCCTTTGCCAGATGCAAAATCAATCAGACGCGTTCCATTATCGTTGCTTTCTTCATGTAGACTGTAGCTTCCAATTGTCGGTCTGTATACTGTTTCTTTGCCAATCTTAGCGTTGAAGTCTCCTAACACTAATTTGATATCATGTCTAGGTGCTTCTTCATATAACCTTTCCCCTATCCGCCACCTGGGGAGGCGCCCGATGGGAGTTCGGCCTCTCCACACGAGTAAATCTTGTTTACCCTCCGAAATTTTTTTAATGGCATGTTATTTTGTTATATATAAAATAAAAACAGTTTTATTTCATAGAATAATTGTATCAATCATTTAAAAATAATTTTTTACTTACGTCGACAAATTATTAATTGACCGAGAATTTGTAATAGACTAAAAACAAAATGGTCGCTTTCTGTATTTAACAATGTTATTATAAACAGAATAGCTGAAATAGAGTAGATAAATTAATAAGGCTGTGGATCCGAATAACAGTCAGACTTTATTGGGACGGGGTCCGAATAAAAATCGGAGTTTATTGGTTCTCGGGTCCGAATAAGCACTTCGAATTTATAAATATAAATACTGAAGTCTTTAAAATATTTTAAATAATGTATCATTTTACTATTTGCTTATATGATCATTGAAATAACTTATTAATACTTATGAAAAAGGCGACTAGTGAAACCTCGGTCGAAAATAATGATATGATTCTGGATGCACAGAAATGGTTTGTTTTTAGTAAAACCGACAAAGTGTATATTTTTCAAGTTCCTGACTATGGGGGTGAACGCGTCAAAATTTGCATAACTTTTTATCATCGGCATGTTTGCGTGGCGCAATTACAAAAATTTTGTCTCACGTGATACTATCTTAATAGAGAGCCGTCAGATTTGAGGGAGCCGGAAAAAAATATGGCGGCTCTGCAAGCCTGGTATTAATCACAGGGATTATTTTAAATTAAGATGTGTGACACTCGCACTAGCTTGTCGCTTTCAACTTATTTTATTAGTACTAAATGTATGTTCATGTGGAAAAAGCAGAAAGACAAAAATAAATAATAAGATAAATTAAATTATAAATACTATGGTCGTGACTCATATGGAAAAAAATACACATGCAAAAAAATCAATTTGCTTTAATTAGACATTAATAAAATCTTATTTGCCATCCCTGCATTAAATAATGTAAAGTTAATCTAGTAATTCAAATGGTCGGGAAGAATGCGGAGAGGAAAGGAAGGATTGGAATCACGTATGTTAGTGGTAATGTATATATGGTAAAGTAAATCGGGGCAGATGAAGTGTAGAATTCATCTGTTTCTATAACCTCGGCATATGAAGGGATTGTGTGGTTAGTACAACGCCCAGCCGCCTTTACTTCCCTAACTTAAAGTCAGGTACCCATTTAAAGCTGGGTGGACTTGTGGGACGACTTTGTATCAAATTTCACCTGGAAAAATTCTATGGGCCTCACCGAGGATCATACCCAGGACTCTCAGGTCGACAGTCGAGTATCTACACCAGAGGTGTGCGGATCTTGAAATATAGCGTCCGCGTCCGTCCACGGATTTCTATCAATGATCCGCGCCCGCAGAATCTTACAACATTGGTCCGCAGTCAGTCCGCGCGTCCGCATTGCTGAAATTTAGCTGTTTAAATGACTTGAAATTTTTTATGGTAACGCTAAGGAAGATCCGCGTCAGTCCGCAACTTAACCATACAAAGCGTCCGCTATCAGTCCGCGGATTCAGTAAAGTCTGCGGATCTGTGTCCGCAAGCGGACGCGTCCGCTCATCTCTGATCTACACCACTCGGCCATCCGTCCCACATATATATATGGGCTTATATATATATATATATATATATATATATATATATATATATCAGGGACGAGGCGTGAGTGTTGCCGGTCTAACTCTTTGAGAAAAATGTATTGATTTTTTTATGCTATATACAAAGCACAAACGAACAAAGATCTATATATTTTTGTAAAATATAGGACTAACAACATATGCGATTTATATATAACTGATGTTATATATATTTAAACTTGTAGTCATTTTATTATGAATGATTATGCTAACTATATTCAATAAAAACATGACCATTTTATAGCTATATAAAGGTACAGTGTTTTTGAATAAAGCTAGCATAATCAATCATAATAAAATGATAACATTTTTAAAAACGCAATATCGGTGGCCCTTCATTGTTCAGGGCAGTACATGCACTATTTTCACTTAGGGTTTTATGGTATGACCCCGTCACTATGACCATTAAACCAATTTCTAGGTTTGATTTTTTTAAAATGATTTTTAAAATGTCTTTTAGTTATAGATGCCAGGAAAAAAAATGATAATGTGAAAGAACATTAGTAAATGAACGGAATAGCAACAAATGTTAATATATTGATAATAATAATTATATCAAAGCAAAATATTATTAGTAAATTAAGATTGCAGTGGAAAAATGACATGTTGTAAAAAATATTTTATACTTTTTTTCAAATATCTTTCAATACAAAGCAACAAAAAAAAATATGTTAACTATTATTATCCGTTTTTTAAAATGATTATATAGGCCAATACATTTTAAAATATCATATAATTTTGTTGTTCAAGTTGGTCACTTTAGTCATTAGACTTCATGGTTATCATTACTATGGTGATTGCAGAAATCAAGATCATTTAAAAAAAAAATATTAATTAAAAATTGATGTTCATTTTCTGATGTAGAACATGTGTTGAGAAGTTTTGAATAATTCAATCAGGGGATGTAACTAATACAAACACAATATTTCATAAGATCTCTTTCACCTTCATACATTTCTCTTAATAAATTAAAATACTTTTTAAGAGCTAACACAAAAAAAAAAAAAAACTAGATAGCTGTCCCGATGACATTTATCATCAAATATTTGTATTAATAAGTAGTTCAAACTGATTTCTCATCAAATTGGTTTGTTTTATTGGATACATGTAAAAAATTTATTAGTCATAGGTAATTCACCAAACCTTCCAAAATGCAATATACAGTTGTGGTCACTCACGAGCAGCATCCTGTTGTTTTTGCTTAGAAAAATTCCCACTAAATGTTGTTTTTGTTTCCAAAAGCCATTACTTCTAATTACTAACTCTTGTTACATGTATCATGGTGCAGCTCTTTATGGGTTGTTATTTATGCCACTTAGGAATTATTGGAATAAAATTAAATACTCCAGACACACAACACATCATCACAAAACCAATGATTAACAAGAACTTTTATATAGTATATATTATTTAATTATGAATTGACAATCATTTTGTGCATATTCAATTTTGAAATGTTCATATTGATTTATAATCTATTATACACAGTATTGTCATTTAATGTACAGCATTTATTATATAAAAAAAATGAACAATAATGATCTGTCATAACTATTTTCTTTTTTTCATAGGGCCGGCTGATGGATCAAATGTGTAGCTCATATTGCTTTTAGGACCAGCCAACTTGGGTTTCTTTACCTTTGGAGAGATAAAATCATTACAATAAATTATTTATTAAAGGGAACTAAATTATTCTGTAAATACATATGCTCAATTATTTTTTAAAAAAGCTAAATTATAAACTACTGTCGACTCAACTATCAAATTTTGTGAAAATAGCCACCCTTAACATTTAAATTCCCTCTTTATGCCAATTTTGTACTATTGTTCTTATCATTTGTCATTTAAGTGATATGAGCCAGATTTATTTGTTACATATTACATGCATAAAAAATGCACACATTTAAATATACATCTTACACCAGTGCTTAACTAATATGGGGAAACAAATCCATGTCCATAGTGTGGAGTTGTTTCTAGATGAAAATAATGAAAAAATATAAGCTTAGGCCTAAGCTTAACTACATTTTAACAATTTTTTTACAGTTCATCAATAAACGGACCTTTTTGAATTATAAAAAAAAAAAAATTAATACATTTTTGTCACTCTCTTTCATTTAATTCAGTAAGGGTGAAGGTATACTCTAATATAGAGCTGGGCAAACCTTTCCAGTCACAGGCCACGTTGGGTTAGTAACTTTGACTGGTAGGTCGGACCAAAAGCAGATGGATGGAGTGTTAGCATGAGCTAATAAAATTAGTCTAATAAAAATTAGTTTAATATAAAGAAAACCTAACAACAAAAAAGACTAGTACTACAACGAGTGGAGGGCATGATTTGGCTTGAAGGGCCATAGTTTGCTCATGGATGCTCTAATTATTTTTTTTATAAAACAAGATATTTGAAGTTCAAATTTAATGATTGAGTAAATTAAATATGTGTTACAAATTTTGTATTTTTAAAAACTATTTTTTTAACTGGACTGGAAAGTTCAGAATTTAATGTAATTATAAAAATGTTTTATTGCCGATAACTGATACAGTCAATACTGCAGCTGGTGCCCCTGTGATAAATGAAGGATTAAATCTATGGCTGGTTGGAAAAATGGTACAAGTAACAAAAAGAGCATTTAGAGCAGATAATAATAGGATTAAAAAATCCCTCATCTACCAGATTCTCGTAAGGATATGTTGTTGCTTTATTCTAGATCATGGGACAGGTGGCAGAGTGGTGTAGACGCTGGACTGTAACCCTGAGTATCTTGTATGAGAACCTATGAAATTTTTCCAAGCCCTGGTGAAAGTTGGTTCAAGTCCCACAAGTCCACTCACCTCTTAATGGATACCTTACTTAAGTTGGGGAAGTAATGGGGGCTGCACCAGTTAAGAATGTTAAAAATATTCGAAAGGAGATAGGAGATATCCACAATAAAATGTGGCTCTCCAAGTGTATTAAACCTGTCATCCAAATTTTATCTTTCTTCTATTTCTCTAAATACTGGTGGGTTTCATTCCATTGATGTAATATTGCTGAAAACAATCTAGTCATCTAAGAAAAAAAAACTTAAATTATTCAGTGTTTCTGCTGCACAACTAGCGCTGTCTTGTGGTACTCTGGCCCGCCTGTTGTGGAGCATTCTTCTAAACTCAGCTCAAAAAAAAATATTGGGCTAGTAATGTTGTGCCAATCAATCCTCCTTTATACATGTACCACATATTGTGATTAATGGTCAAAATCATGAATTTCTGGGCATATTTTTACTTAATAAATATAAACAAGTACACTACACTGCCAAAAAGAAATACAAAAAATTTATTTAATATAGCTAAATCTTGAACCCTTAATAGATTAGGAAAATATTATATTTAAGAACACAATTTTAGTATCCGTTACTAGATTGTGTTAATTATAAAATAAAGTATGTCAGTACTATTTATTTGAAATATCTAAAATTATTAATTTGTATTAAAAAAAAAAACCAGAAAAGTGAATGTTTTCTTTATACAATTTTAGAAAATAAGGTCAACCTTTCCTGAAAGCTAATTATACTTGATAAAAGTGGAATTTTGACTATTCAAAATTAAACATATTTCCTTACTTTATCCTTCATTTTTCCTGAACGTGAGGGTAAACTGGGATTAAAAATATCTGGTTTTCGCTTCTTTGCATTCTCTGAAAAAGAAAGACTTATTTGTAAATACAAAGTGTGCTTCAGAACAGTGTAAGCAATTTAATTCTTATTTCCAAGAGATATGAAGTTTAAAATATTATATTATTTTAATTGAAAAATACTCAGAGAAATATTTTAAAATTATTATAGCTGTGTGATATTCTACAAACTCCATTAAGGACGGTCCAAATCCTGGCTGAAAAAAAAAGAAGAGGAAATTTGGCCGCGGGGCTACAGAAACATACGCTATAGAAAAAACATATTTTGGCTCTGAGGAAGCAAACTACCATTCTGGTAAAAAGGAAAATATTTACAGGCACATGGAATGTCAGGATCATGTATGAGACATGATAAATGGCATAGGTAGCTGCCAATATGAGAAACAACATGACTATGTTAGGCATCAGGAGACTAAGGGGCCCAAGCTGGACAGAGGTCACATATCAGGAGAGCTGTTGCTGTATGCAGGACAAATTAACACAGGGGTAGAGCATGACTCCAGGATCATTCTTCTGTACCAAGATCAAAACAGGCCTTCGGGGCAGATGAAGTGTAGAATTCATCTGTTTCTATAACCTCGGCATATGAAGGGATTGTGTGGTTAGCACAACGCCCAGCCGCCTTTACTTCCCCAACTTAAGTCAGGTACCCATTTAAAGCTGGGTGGACTTGTGGGACGACTTTGCACCAAATTTCACCTGGAAAAATTCCATGGGCCTCACTGAGGATCGAATCCAGTACTCTCAGGTCGACAGTCGAGTATCTACACCACTCGGCCATCCGTCCCACCTTAATGCTAAGACTGGGTCCAATAACACCAGATATGACAAAGTCATGGGCAACCAAGCTCTTGGGGTGATGAATGAGAATGGGAATTTGCAGACTTGTGCACACTCAACAACATGGTGGAAGCATCTTTCCTCATAAAAGTATCCATAAGAGTACATGGATATCCCAGACAGCTGAAATCCAGATAGATCATGTCGGCATTAACAAAAAATGTAGATGATCCTTACAAGATTTCAGAATGTATTAGCTCACCTGAAGTTAAAGAAAAATCAGACAGGCACGCCAGACAGAAAAGTCAAATAAAACATGAACCTTCTGAAAGACCCTAAGATAACTATTCAACTTGGTGCAGAAGAACAAGTATGAAGTCCTTTAGGAATTGGTTGAAGAGGAATATAGTCCACTCATATAGTGGCAGAAAGTGTAGGAGACATTAAGATCGTCTTGCCAAAAAAAAGTGGGGCCAAAGAAGCACATCAGAAAGAGTGGATCACAACAGACATCCTAAACAAGATAAAAGACAGAAGGAAGAAGACAGCGTCAACAACAGTAAATAAAAGTCAAGACTCAAGAGGAATACCAAGAAGTGCACAGAGTAGTGATGATGAGTATTAGGAAGGTCAAGAAAGACTAAGTGGATGGACTGACAGCTGAGCCTGAACAAGAAGCGAATAGCGCAAACATGACAATGCTATAACCAAGTAATTTGCAAGCCAGAAAGACCTGTCACAGACAAGCAGGGAAAAATCATTAATGTTACATCAAAAGTTGAATAGATGGACTCCAGAACCCCCAAATCATCTAACCATCAAAGGTGGAACCCCAAATCAGTTGCGAAAAGGAAGGTTATCACCCAGATGATAAACGTGAAAGCAGCTGGACCAGATGACATACCAACAGAGGCATTTAAGGCAGGCCTAAAAAAATCAGAGATGATGTTACCTCTTTTTGAGAGGATCTGGGAGAAAGATGACTGGCAGGAAATCTACCATATCAAACTTTCAACTACAGAGGTATCATATTACTACTATCTGTAATAGGGTCCTCTTGGAGAAAATGACACAGTTGATCAACAGCTGCGTAACGAGCAGGCAGGCTTTCAACAAAATATATCTCGCACGGACCAGATTAAAACCGTGGACTTGGAGAAAGCATTTGACAGTGTATACAGAATGACCGCTGGAAACTACTTCGGCTCGAGAGCATCCTGACAAAGATAGCAAACCTCATATATAAAACTCATGTTATGGGAGTTATTAATGTAAGGCAGCTTGCAGACAGCTTTTAAGTGTGAACTGAAGTCCGACAAGGATGCTTGCTTTTACCATTCCTTTCCTACTTGTTAGAGACTGGATTAAGAAGAAATCTACCATGGAATGAAGGAATGGAGTCCAAGAGACTTTGTTGAACCTGCTGGACAACCAAGACCATCATTAGGAGGTCCAGACCTTCACTATCAGCTGCCTTAAAAGAATTCTACAGATATGATGGCTTGTAACCATCAGCGATGCCAGATTTTTGCAAAGAAACTACTAAGTTCCAAATGAAGAAGAAATCAGGAAGAGATGGGGCTGAAAAAGGTCACACTTTATGCAAACCAGGCAGGCATTGAGGTGGAGAAACACCTGGAGGTGCGACCTCAAAGTCAACATCACCAAGACGAGGTATAGTTGGATGATAGAGGTCTCCAGAGAACTCCAATAGGGTTGACAGGCATAAATAATAAATAATGTTCTAAATTACAAATTCTGAATTTGAAAAAATTTATGTAATAAATCCTTTGAATCTCCTACCTAGAACACAAGACCAATGAGTATGACTGGGAAAGAATATCCTCAATTGCGGGCCCTCAGGAAATGATTATGGGAAAAATCAAGTGGCGTACAATGGCATGGTTCGGACATGTGTTAAGGCATTATAGCCAAAAAACAATTTTCAAATGGACTGTAGAAGGAGGCAGTCGCATAGGGCACCAGCGGAAATGTTGGTTAGACAATACAAAAGAATAGACAGGGCTACCTATGAATGAATTAAAGACAGCCGTGCAGGATAGGCAACTATGGAGAAATATCTCCCCCCAATGATCGCATGGGTTAAGGGTGTGATGCTGACTAAATAAATATTCGTTGGGTAGATTTTCTTTATAATCTAGGATTTATAATCCAATCATACAAAACAAAAAGAAAAAATTCAATGATTCTAACAGTCAACTTAAAAATAAACTTTTTTTATAAAGCAATTTACCTTTTGACAAAGTTGACTGTGCTGCACTGTAATCAAAACTTTCAAAGTTTTCTAGAATCTCAGCAACCGCAATTTTTTTCTTTTTCTTCTTCTCTGGATCCTTTTTTATAACAACGGTTTCAGATGATTCTTTTGTTACTGGAGAATTTGTTACAGGACTAGTTTCAGTATTTTTTGTTTCATCATCATTTTTAGATTTTACTGATTTTTTTTTCTCAAGTTTCTTTTGTTTTTTTTTCTTTGCAACAGCCTAGTATAGAAATTAAAAAAACAAAAACATAAAACTGAATAAATAAAAAATTAAATAAATATTAAAGGTGCAATAAAAAAAAATAAAAATAACAACAATATATATACTAATAACATGAATGTCAATATTTAAAACTTTAAACATAATTAAAACAGAACCTCATTTTATTTATTTATTTTTATATTAAATAAATTTTTACTTTTTATTTAGCAAATTAATTGAAAAGAGATCCTAACTTTTTTAGGTTTTACATAATTAAAACAACAGCTCAACATTTATAAAAACAAAGTCTGTCAGTATTATATAATTTAAAGAAAATGAAAAAGTAAAATTATTGAAAACCAGTTGATTAGTGAGTTGAATAAAAAAACAGCTTTTGCTATTTTTAAAAAAATACAGATTTTCTTATATCTTTACACCATTTTACACAGAAAGCAAAGAATTAATACAACAGTATTCTAGTTTAAAATTGTCAAACGTAGGCAATAGTAATAAAAATCATGAAAAAATCGGATCTATCTGAAACCAAAAATATTTTAAAATAATAGCGATTTGGGTTCTGCGTTAAATCGAAAGCGGAAAACAAAAATTCAAAATGACTTTGTCAGGCTTCTTGCCCGCGTCTCGATTCAATAAATATTTTTTTTTAAATATACAGTTTTGAATTGATTCTGAGGTTTTTAAACATGAAACCCAATGGCCTAAATGTGAAATAATTCCAGTTAAATATTTGTTAGTTTGTTTTTTTGTGTTTCTACAACATATTGTATCTTTAGATTTCAATAAAATCATAAAAAATAGGATCTGTCCAAAAACAAAAATAACCTAGCCTACCGATCAAGCCAATAATGATATAACTTTATGTAAAGGTTTTGTAGTGTACAGCTAGTTAAGTAGTAATGTTGAAAGTGATAACTATAAGTGGTAGTTGTTTAGACTTTCTATAACGTATTGTTCTTTTAACAAGTTATTGTACTGAGTAAACCTGAAGTTAAATTACATTCTCTGAAATTGTATTCATGATGGATTTATAGTCTTGAGTCACTAGAGCGCTTGTTAAAAACTTGATTTTACTGTGACACTTTAAAATTTTAATACAATTAAAAAACTTTTTGTATGACAATAACCTACAAAACAGTCCTGCAATATATTCATTCAGTTACAGATTTTTTATTCAGACTAAAAGCTAATTTCAACATTCAATGATCTACAGTGTAAAAAAAATTAACACTACTATTAAAAAGAATTATAAAAGAAATCTTCAATGCTAATATATATATACTTAAATAACTATTGTTTAGCAAAGATGGATGTTTTATATAGGGAAAAAAATATTAGCATGAATAATCTTACACACATATTTTATACACAAAGTAATAGTTAATGTATATGATCAGTCTCTTTGCAGAATTGATCTTGATTGTTAGATACCTCTTGTCTTAAAGATTTTATCTGAGTTTCAATGTGCTTTTCCATTTTTTCTCCAGTAGCACTTTTCACTGAAGCCATTTGCGTGCTGCTGGTTGATTGACCTGTTGTTTTGGAAGCTCCAGAAGAACTACTACTAAAATTTATTTTCTTTTGCTCATCAGTTTTGAGTCTCTTTGATGGAGGCACTGTGAATAGAATAAAAAAATCATATCTTGAACAAGGCATATTCAATAAAGACAGCTTAGCAATAGGGTCTAAAATTAGTTTATAAGGTGTTGTTTTGTTTATGATTTTAACCATTAGTTTCATTAAATATTCAATCGATTATTACTAGGGAGCGACCGATATGCCTTTTTACAGATAGTCCGATACCGATATTTTCCCCCAGCATATTTTTACCGATACCGATATTTTCTTTTTAGGGGCTGTCCATTATTTATGTCAACAAATTTTTGGCGATTTTTACCTCCCCCCCTGTCAACAACTTGTCAAACTTCCAGAGACCCCCCTATAAAATTACGTAAACATTTGATTACCCCCCCTAAAAAAGGTGGCTTCCAAAATGTTTATGTGGCAAAATTAGTAGGAATATAGTTAGTTTAATTAAAATACTGAATGTTAAGCGAGTGTGTAACACAAAACTACAAACGCTGCTTAATTTTCCTATTTATTAAGTAATTATATTAAATTTAAAAAAGTAACATTGTTGACGTCAACTTTTCTTGACCTACCCCCTCTCCCCCTTGTCAACAATTGTCAAAAATTTTCTGACCCCCCCCCCTCCCACCTATTTTGTTGACATAATTAATGGACAGCCCCTTAAGCAACAACAATGCCAAACACGTGTTATTATCGTGCTATATGACGTATTTCAAGCCAAGTTCACATATTTTGTAACCCCCCCCCCCCCCCCAGATACCGATATTTTTTTTTTAATCAACAACAATGCCAAACACGTGTCTCTCTCATGCTACAGCTAATGACGTATGTCAACCCATGCTTACCCCTTCCCTGTCATATTTCGAGACACTACGCCCACACGTAAGTCTTGTTCCCCCCCCCCCCCCAACTTCCCATCCCAACAAAAAATACACACAGATGTTCACTAATTGTATCATTCAAGGTCATACATTAGAATTAAAAAATGCCAATCCTATTGTTTCAAGGTCATATCTCTGAGGAAGACGTGACAATTTCTGTGTACGGATTTTTTTTTTCCTTTTTTTATATCTTGTCTGATCTGGTTATAGAATTGGGTTATTTACTGATTTTTTTTTCCGCAACTCTGTTGTGAAAAAAAAACAATGTATCGGCAGCCAAAAAAACGGCCGGTCCGACAGTTAACCCATAGTGCCAATATCGGTTCGACTATCGGTCGCTCCCTACAACAATCGGCCAATCCGATATTAACCGATAGTGCCAATATCGGTCCGATACCGATAGCGATCCAATTATCGGTTGCTCCCTAATTATTACCATATTCTGGAGAAAAGGTGTTGAGATCTACTGGTTCATCAGCTGTTTTCTTTTTGTTAACCTTAGGAGCATTTGAAGGTTTTAAAGTCCACTTTTCTTTTTCCTGAAAAAACCAGTCAAATTGAATAAGATTAACATTTATGTATCATGCAAACCATATGTAAGTAGTATACTATTGAAAGAATATCATTTACTTACTTCTATCCTCTTAGAAGTTTCATATTCAGGAGGTAAATACTAAAAATAAAGAATGTTAAAATGTGTCAAGCTTAAACACAAATTTTCTTTGTATTAAAAAAATATATATTTATTATTTTTGTCAATAGATAAATAATCTTCCATTAATAGAGATTAATAATAATAAAGCAAAAAAAAAATTTCATTTGCATGACAGTAAATAAAAAATATTAAAAAAAAAAAAAATTTGAAGTGTATTAATGACATCAACAAGTAAAAGTATATAAGCACATTCCATTTTGACCACATATGGAAACACTTTTCAAAATCATAAAACAGAGAAACAACAGATAAATTCGAATGCTTACCTTTGAAAATGGGTTCATAAAACATGCCTTTATATCATTGATCAATTTATCAGGTATTCCATTAGGCTAGTACAACAAGAAAAAACTGAATTAGAAATTAACATTTAACAATAGTAAAATTTTATACTACCTAGTGGTGGCTCATTTTAATGCCTGCATATATTTAGAATAAAAATAAAATTTAAATTCAACTAGATTTAATAATAACGGCAATGTAAACAATAATCATTTAGCTACAAAACTATACAGTAAATATATATGATATTTATAATATATATCTGTAAATGTAAAGTATATTAGGTGGGAGTAGCCAATGCTACTGGGCTATTTTATATATTTTCGATACAAAAAACTAGTTATTTTATAAATGGAGGTCATTAAATTTTAAGTTTATGATAAAAAAAAACTTACTTTGGAAAATTTGACAAATGAAGTGATTATAGGCTGAGCTTTCAGAACTACAGTTGTCAAGCTATCAGCACTTTTTTTTATAGAACTAGTAATTATTCCTGTATCTAAGGATAAAGAATTCATTGTTTGGCAAATTAAAAAATTAAAATTACAAATTCAATCTACAGTACAATATAATAAGAGATATTTCTGTCTATCAGTTAACATAATTCAATCTACAGTGCAATATAATAAGAGATATTTCTGTCTATCAGTTAACATACTGAATTCATTGTTTGGCAAATTAAAATTACAAATTCAATCTACAGTAAAATATAATAAGAGATATTTCTGTCTATCAGTTAACATAATTCAATCTACAGTGCAATATAATAAGAGATATTTCTGTCTATCAATTAACATAATGAATTGATTCCATACCCATGATATTTTTTTCAATTTCAGCTATTCTCAATTCTGTATGTGATTTATCATGAGGACACAAAAAGATAGTATCAGATTCAAAGGCTGGGTTCTTGAGTGTTGGCTGATTTTCATCAGGAAGTTTTTCAATCTAATTAAAAAAGCAACTACATGTATTTAATATCAGAAGAAAAATGTACAGATATTTTCAGGACAATACTGAAACAATTGGACAAAAAAAAACACAAATTAGATAAATTCAAATTAGTAATATTTATATCCATAAAGTGGTTCTTTGCTTAATGAAAATTTTGCAGAATGAATCTTCCGCAACACAAACACTGTTGCAACTGCATGATGTTTTTTTTTTTGGTATCTGTGTGATCAATTGTGTCAAAAGGCCTTTTAGTTAAAGAACTACACCTTTTATTATTGTTTTTAAGAAATGAGTCCCAAGAAAGAAAGGCAGCTTAAAACCCAATTTGTTGCCACTGCAAGATTAATAACATATGGTAGGCAACAAAGATAGAAACATTGATAGCGTAAGGTATTCTCCTAATTTTGGAAGGCACTAAACTATGGTTATCTTAGGAGGAAGAACCTTTGGCACAGCACATTCCTCATGTTTGAATTGCGTCTGAAAATAAACAAGCAATTAAGCCTGTTCCATTCTGGACACAGGACGTGTTAGCGCATTTTCATGTTATGTATCAGTACGTATGCTATCTTTCAGTAAATATTTGTAAATTTTGGAAATGTTTATAAATTCAATTGTGTAATGCATATATCTGTAAAAAAAAATTTATAAAGACGTTTCTTTATATTTGAAAAAAAATTATTTTCTCTTAAATCTAACTACAAGTGGTTTGTGGTCACTGAAATAGGACTCATAATTGAAACATTCTAAATTGTAGTCATTTAATCGTCCGAAAACTCCGTCAATTGTTGCATAGCTCTGATACTTTCAATTAAACTCAGAACACAAGCTTACTATTTCATTTGATGAGTTTCTTAATAAATCTTGGTGAAACTACGTGCTGCAGTATTTCGCACCAAATGAACGGGCTATTGAACATACAAGGTGTATATATAATATATAAGCTCCTTAGGAGCCCTGAAGCCCGGCCCTCAGAGGTCCTATCGCGAAATGAACTTTTGATGTACACATGGCAGGCCAAGACCTACAAAATGATATATACATCATGGGTCTAGGACTTATAGTTGCTGAGATATAGCGCTCCTTTATTAATATAGCTTATATAGTAAAAAACGGTACTAAGGCCCCTTTTACGGCCCTGAGAGGTCAGATCGCGAAATGGAAAAAAGTCATTTCTTGACAGGCCAAGACCTACAAAATGATATACATCATGGGTCTAGGACTTATGGTTGTTGAGATCTAGGGTGTACACGGACAGACGGACGGACAGACAAAACGGGGACAAAAGAGCATTTTTTTTTCGAAAATGCTCTAAAAATTCTGGTAACTGTAGGGCTTTAGCATACATTTTTTAACATGTACCTTGGTAGGAACAAGTTCTCTAGCTTGTAACACTATATTATGCAGCTCAATAAGGCTCTGTCTAACAAGTGGAGGAATCGGATTGCAGCAAGCAAGCACACCCTGTCGTTCTCTTGGTAAAATTTCAGCGATCTGAAGCAACATGTGGTTTGGAAGCACATATCTATAAAAAAACATTTGTAGCAATAAAATTTTCAATGAAGTAAACTTAATAAAAAAAAAGAATGAATGAGAAATACATTTATTTTACTAATTTCTAAATGCAATACATTTTTTAAAAAGAACATATTCTGATCAATATGGTGTTTTCAAACAAAATTTTTATTGATATTACTTTAGTTATAACAACATACCCCAAGCTCTCATCTTCTATTCGAGCCATTCCATCTCTCCATGCATACATTTCTTTCAATGCAGTCATTTGTTGATTATTAAAAACTTTTTTGCTTTTTTTGTACAATTCCAAATAATCATTTGTAGTAAAGATAGGTTTCTGATAGATCTGTTCAATGAAAAAATACAAAAAAAATATTAACGAAAAAAACACCCATTGATTTTTTATAAATTAATGATGGATTTAACGGTTAGTTTACTGTAGTTTGGTAATCTTTTATCATTTTCGCTTGTACTTAAGACTTTTGAAATATGTGTTTACTAGCATTGTTGAGAATATAGTCTGATACAGAATCAAGTTTAATAATGTAGTTAAGAAAATAAATGCATAAGATGATTTTTAAGAATACTGACCTTGGCAGCCACACTTTTGCTTCTCTCAAAAACTGATGAAAGAAGATTATTCTGAGCATTGCCATGGTCAACAAGTTGATTCCTCATCAAATCATAAATATACAAGAGATAATGTGTATCTTCTCTGGCATAATTTATCAACTCAGCAGGCAATGGTCTAGAAAAAGCAACAACAGAATTAGTGGTTGTAATAAAATCCATTGAATAATATATGTACATGTATATAAACTACAACTACTTAAATATAACCAGTATGTTGTTCTCTCAGAAGTTAAAAAAATTGAAACTAATGGGATCATTTAAACATCATCAAGCATTAGTAAAATAAACCCATTTGTAAAATTGAAATTATCCAATATCTAATGTAAAATTAAATAAAAAAACAAACAAATATCAAATCTTAAACTTTAACTCTTTTAACACCTCAACATTTATCTCCAATTGGAGATATATGACATTATCCATCCCTCCCAACCCCCTCCCGACTACAACTTGTTCCATGACTTAGTATTTCATACAACCTATACTAATATTTTATCATCTACAAATGCACATTAACACTCAAAATTTTTTTAGTAAAATGTCATAGTTTAGGACTTGTTTTAGGACTAAAAGGATAAAGATATTTTTAAAATATAAAAACTGGAAATTCGCTTTAAAATAACCAATTTTGGATTGTAATCTTATTTCAAATGGGATAGGAGTGTTTGAGTTACAGAATGTGGCCTTGTGGTCCGTAATGTGGCTCAGGTTAGGGAAAAGGTTAAAATACCATTAAGCATAACTGACATTCCTTGAAATGTTTCATGAAGACAAACAACTTGAAAATGACCTTATTCTCCAGTCAGCCAGCTGGAACTGTTTGTCTGCCTCAATGTGACAGTAGTTCATCATTAAATGGGCCAGTGAGAACCTTGAGAATCCTAAAACCCTGGCTGCTTGTCCAGTATCAAACATGTTGACAACATAAACACCAAAATCTCTCTGAAGCCACTGGATATCAGAATCTGCACCATGGAATACCTATATGTGCACATTTAAAATCAGATTTATCAGACCAATTGAATGTACTAGCTGTTTCCTGCAAAACCATGGCAAAATTTGTGTAATAATTTATAAAAAAAAAATAGTTCAACTTTGAGATTAATCTATCATAAATATTTAATCATGAGGGTCTAATTATTTTATATCGGTAATAATACATTAAGAAAATTATTATTTCTGAAAAAAATATTTTTAATTTTTATTTTTTTTTATGATCAAAAGAATATTAATTTTAAAAAAGTATCCTGGAAAGAGATTTGACTGCTGGTTGCAAAAATTAATATTACAGCTACCCATCTTAGCTATTAAGAAAGAAATAGTAGTTGTTTTTACATCCATATGAAAAGTTCAAACATGACTTTTGCTTAGTTTTCTACATTGTCTAGAAATCTATCAGTTTGTTCAAAACAAATCTTTATTTTTTTTTTCAGCAAATTTGCCCCATAGAATAAAATACATTTCCTCACTGACTGAATGCTTGTTTAAATCAATATAATTATCTAAATAAAAAAAAATATACACAAAGTGACAAATTAATAATTAAAAAAAAAATAATTTCTTATTCTATAAAGGAAGCTGTGTGGATTAATATAAAAAAAATAACCTTCACAATCTGTGAGTCTGTGAAGACCTCATTTAGTAAATGGAGTTCATTTCGTATCGCCAGTGTGTCAATAATATAATCCTGCTGTCTTGTGGATATCTGCATCAAACATGTTAAGCCCTGCAAAAAATAAAAAAAAGAGCTAGTAAATAACAAAAAAACTTGTTAAGATAATGGGGTGAACTTTCATAAGTACAATTTGTTTTTAAAAAAGAAAATTATTAATACAGTACATTGATGATAAGTATCAAAAACAATGCACAATAAATTATTATAAAAATATAGATTATAATAAATGCTACAGCAAAAATGATTTAAAATGAGCTAATCAATCAAACAAAAGCACTGAGACATACCTGAAAAGTACGATATGAGTGATGCTCCAAATCCACCGCTATTTCTGTTTGAGTTTTAAGGTGATCTATCATTTCTTGCAATTGTTTTTTAGTATCTATCATAAGTAATGGGGTCTGATCCAATGGTTTAGGCTCCTACATCATCAAAGAAAAAATTATTTACATAAAAGCTAACAATTTATAATGTGATTTTGAACAAAATATCTTTACAATGAAAGCACAAAATGAACAAAGTTTAATTATCTACATGCATATTTCACTAACTCATTCAGTACTAAATTATTTTATTGTCTGGATGGAGTTTTTTCACCCTTGATTATATTTATAGAAGTCTTAGAAAATGTGTTATGTGATTATTATTTTTAAACTAATTACAAAGTATTATATTTTAAATGCAAGAATGGTCTTTAATGTGATTAAAATTGTTTATGGTCAACTGTATTAGTGTTGTTATTTTTTAATTATTTTTTTTGCATAAAATGTACAATTCTGGGCCCTGGACTAGGTCCAGGTCAAACTGGAGGAACAAAACCAATATTTATGTGAAATGTTTCTTAGAGTACGAGCATGGTATTTTTATGCTGCCTGCTCAGTCTATGATTCCTGCTGGTATGTAGCACTTGAAATTAATTTTTTTTAGATAACTACATGAGGCCCCATATTTAGGGATTGATGATGATGATGATGCTGCGGATCCACAAATGGTTGATTCTGTATCAGGGCTTCTTTCACTATACGACAAATTATTTAAAATATCAAACATTATTTGAACTAAATAAAAAGCTTATATCTTCAGTTTTGCATGTATTCATAAATAATAACCTAGCTTGTTCTACTGCATATCATGATTAAGTCTCCTGATTTAGAGGGTAGTAATATAAAGTAATATAGTTAAAATCAGAAGTTTTATTGCAGAATGATTTTTCGCATTTAAAAAAAACTATTTTGCTCACTTTTTAAGATGTAAGGTTTATTTCATAAATATCATCAGGCCCTGACTTCAGAAAAATCGAATGAATTGTCTGCCACTCGCATAGGTCTGTTGTACTGAATATAGGTCTGTTGTACTGAATGAGTTAAGTTAAAACATACCTAACTGTTAAAGTCAAGTATTAGGAGGCCTAACCTTAGGATTTACTCTTTCAAGCAAAACAGGATGGGGCTGAAATGACTCCAGTTCATATGCATAAGGATGTGGATAACTGCAAAATAGGAACTTTTTTTTATAAATTCATAATCAATTAAAGTTTAAAGGTTAATAATAGCAGTTTAGTTTTGAGGCACATCTATAGCAGAATAAAAAAAAAAAGTTAGCTTTTAATAAGTCATTCTCTGCAAATAATTAAACAGAAATGGATCTTACAAGTTTTTTTTTTTTTAAAGTTTCAAGAAACACTGCTTGCTTTAAGGACTAAGAAGGAAGTATTTTTACATAAGAAGTATACATTTTTTGAGAACTTACACAAAATTGGGATCCTCTACATCTTCTAGGCTGACATTCTCTGGCAATTTTAAACTTTCTGAAAAAGGATAATCACACAAATGAAACTATTAAGATCTAGATAAGTGCTCCACAGCCTTTTACAAAAATTGGGGTGCATACTTTAGAAAAATCTGAGTTGCGTAATTTCTTAGTTTTATTTTTTTCTCATGAAAAGTCCAGAGACAATAAATCGCTTGCAAACAGATTACAGACAAGTCTTTCGATTCTGTGATAGTGAATTTAAAAAAAAAAGTAACAGTAAAATTATTGTATTCTTCAACCAAATTTATGAATTTTACTATTTTGATGCATTCGTTGATTTTTTTTTCAAAAATTTCTTTAGCTAAACAAAGCTGACTTGCTGGATTTTGACGTTTTATCCACACTAGAAAAATTTTATTTTTGCATATCTTTACAAATGCTAATGCGATATCACTGGGCATTTCGTCAAATTACTTTTTAAATATTTGGCTGGTAATAAAACTTGATAATTTTCTTTGCAGTGATTCCTTCAAGCATCCACTGAATGATTTCAAGAATGACATTTTTTGACAGTGTTTTGATTACGTTTTATTTTCTGATTTGCTATCCATTTTGCAACAAAGTAATTAAATTCTAATGCTTTTTCTAAAATAGAAAAAGATGGCTTCAAAAACTACTGATACATTTAAAGTATTGTTAATATAACCAGTATGGACATATGTAGATTTTTAAACATATTTTTGATAGATTTTAATCTTAAATACTAATAATATTTATTAAGCTGATTTCATCATCATCATACTTAACCGGTGTGGTCGTTAGGGGAATGCATGGCCAACTCAACAGACATATTTCTCCATAGTTGCCTATCCTGCACGGCTGTCTTTAATTCATTCATTGGTAGCCCTGTCCATTCTTTTATATTGTCAAACAAACATTTCTTCAGGCGCCCTCTGTGGAGGCCTCATTCTACCGTCCCTTGGAGAATAGTTTCTGGCTGGCTATCATGCCTTGACACATGTCTGAACCATGCCATCTTACGTCACTTGATTGTTGCCACAATCGTTTCCTGGGGGCCTGTGATTGATTCTTTCCCAGACATACTCATTGGTCTTGCATTCTAGGTAGAAGATTCGAATAATTTTCCTCATGCATTTATTTTTGAATATCTGCAGCTTGCCTGTCGTGACTGCTAGAGGTGTTCATGTCTCACACCCATACAGGGCTATTGTTCTAACTAGGGTCAGTACAGCAGTCTGAGCTTCGTTGGTAGGTTAATGTTTTTTGCTGGTTCAAATTCTGTTTAATTTAGCCATAG
>JAGDYQ010000099.1:2619297-2705022 GCA_021962125.1 Bulinus truncatus
CCTTTTACAAATGTCTACCGTAGACAAAAATCATCGGAAATCATGATGTCATTAAGGGATCCTCACTCCATACCTCATAACACAGGGGTGTGCAAACTCTACGCCATAGTATCTTATGCGGCCCGGAAGCATTTACTGATCCCATTTTATGTCGATGTTAATTTTCTTTGTTTAGAGTTTTCGCTATATTTTGGAAATTTTATTCCGACTATTTATTCAAATCTAGGGATATTAAATCGGTTTTATGGCTCCAGAATATTAGTTAGAGTCAGTTCCTTTGTCTTCATAATCATTTTGACATGTAACAATTAACTATTGTTGAAATAATTATGAATAGTTAAGTCTTATTACCAAATTAGTAACTGGTTTAGTTCGTATTTTAATTTGTAATGTGTATGTATAATAGAATGTGGATGTGAAATAAAATGACAAGTACATGGTTATTATCATTCATTCATATTTTCATACGTTGCAAATTGTAATTGAAGTAGAATATATATATATATATATATATATATATATATATATATATATATATATCTTCGGAAGACGAACTAATGACCACAAAAATAACCGTCTATGTCTTCTTCTTTATTTCTTAACTTCCGTTTTATTACCCATTCATTAGGTGCGTTACAGTGCTACCAAATATATAACAGAGTCATGACACCCCCACAATCCCATTAAAATTTCATTCATAAATGAAATTTTACCATTATATATACCAGAAAAAATTGACATGGTTTTGATTAATTAATTAATGTTAAAATCAATCAATGCAACATATATTACATTAAACAGTAGTCAGGCAAAATAATTACAGAATTCTTAGTTTACTTTAAGTAAATTCTATCTTCTTGTGAGCAATAGAAACATTGTCAGCAAGTATGTATTCAATACATTCAGTGTACTAGAAAATCTCTATCTAGCTAAGTACCTTTTCCAAAATTCCATATCCAAAAAAAATTACATAGTTCACTTTAGTACTTATATTCTTATTTAATAATTTCACAACATTTCTTAAATAAAAAATATTTGTATGCTTTACAATTTATTACTATAATAGTAATTAATTCTAGAAAATATAATATTTGTTAGATACCAAATCCTTATAAACAAATCCTCCATGTATTTAAACAATTACACAAAAAAAAAAATTTCCAGTGTATTTCCACTAGAAATACTTGCACATCATGCAAATATTTATCAATGACAATGATAATATTTTAATATCATATTATTATTCAACAAAAAAAAATAGTTACAAATAGCTCATCAACATTGTTAGCCTCATCATAATTTTTTTTTTTTTCTTCATCACTGCCAAAGATTTTTTTTTTTTAAAAGCTTCTGACATCATATGACATCTCATTATTGCCTATGTCATCATGACCCATGTTGTATATTAACAAAAAAATCATATTATCACTTAAAATGACTGTCATTTTAAGGTTTCAATTTGAACTATCAATGTTTCCAATTAGCATTCTTGAAAGTAAGTCTGGAATGTGATTATTAACTCCCTTTATATATTTAATTGTGAATTTGTAATCAGACATTAACAAATTCCATCTCATTATTCTGACATTCTTGATATTTACATCTGATGTCAATGGTTTATGGTCAACTAAAATGGTGAACTGGTTTCCAAGTAGGTATTTTTGGAATTTTGTAACACTCCACACTATGGCTAAGGCTTCTAACTCTATCACAGAGTAATTTCTTTCAGATGCTTTAAGTTTCCTACTTATAAACTTTCTTTTGCTCTTTCTTCTCTTTCTTCTCTCTCTCTCTTTTCTCTTTCATGGGCTTCAATCTCTAGTAGTTCTTTCTTTGCTTCTCTTTCTTTGACTTCTCTGTCCATAGCCATATTCTTTTCGATGAATTGTAGCAATTTTTCTCCTTGTAACCCATATCTCTTTCCTTTTTCTTCAAAATCCTCCCAGAGATCTTGTACTGGAGATAACTTCCTTTCTTCCAACCTTTCCATATTTTCGTACTAAGTTTTCAGTGAGTTTTAAATAAACTGGGTCAGTTAGATATGTCTCTATGAGACAATTTATAATCTAAAATAAGATTTCCGTCACCTCTCAAATTAATTTTAAAATTTAATGCACAAAATATTCTATATAAAGCATATCATACTTATCAGTAATGAATAAATGACGTAGCAATTAAATCAACAACAATCAATTAAGTGAGTCAATCCTTCCAATATCTGCAATAATGTTACTCAGCAAAATTAATTATCATGGAAATAAATGTTTTAAATAGTATAATATACAAATGAAACAACATGTGCATTTTTGTAGTTATTCAACTTTGTTTCTGTATGGTTCACACTTCAGCTTGAATGTGAACACATTTGAAAGGAATAAAACTGTTAATCTCTCCCTACGTCTGGACAATACTGTCTCTGGTCCAGTGTAGAACTTGACCCCAATTCCGGTAGGTATGACTTTACCTCTGTTGACTTGTTTCTCGCTGTACGGTTTCTTCAACAGTCTGTTTTCTTGATTGATGAGTTTGTTATTACACTTAAAGAGTGTTAGTCAGTAACGACTCTTTGTGTGCGCAAGATTGCGGCATAAACACATTTAAGAACGTGAGTGTAAATCGTAACGATGACTAGGCTTGTTAGTACATAGCTGCCATCAGACCGGTCAACACACAGAGAGGACTTGTATCTTGGTAGTTCAATGACTCTTCATAGGTATACGTGTGGGCTTACGTGTGTTTCACAACTCATGGCCACTCTTTAGTATTAGTTATGGTTGTAATACAGCTACCAAATAAATAATATACTAGATGTGTGGGCTTACTAGTGCTTCACAGCTCTTGGCCACAGTAAATTATTAGATTAATAATTAGGCTACAAAAGCGATGCCTGAATCAGTGGGCTTATTAGTGCATTAAAGCTCTTGGCCACAATACATTACTTGAATAGATAAACTTAACTGGTATTAAGGTAGGTTGACATCACAATAATAACAGCACTGCAACGTTCACGCTGTTTTCCATTACCACCAAGTTAATAATACTTTAACCTAGTAGCTATTGTCATCCTTTATCGCTGCCACCAAATAAATAATAGGCTATGTCGTATCTCTTCGGAAGACGAACTAATGACCACAAAAATAACCGTCTATGTCTTCTCCTTCTTTATTTCTTAACTTCCGTTTTATTACCCATTCATTAGGTGCGTTACAGTGCTACCAAATATATAACAGAGTCATGACATATATATATATATATATATATATATATATATATATATATATACGGCCGTCGATAACAATAAAGTTTTTAATGTGGCCCTCCGTAGAAAATGTTTGCCCACCCCTGTACTGACAGATAACTAACTGCCAAGAGATGTCCTGAATTTAAAGCCCATTTGTCATCGTGCTAATCCGAAATTCAACTAATGTCTGAGCTACCTGGACCACATTGTGTGCACTGACCAGAAACTGTCCAGTCATACTAAACCGGCATACATGTCTACTGACATAACACATATGCACATATAGTTCATCTAGTTCTTAGTTTCTTGTAAAAATTTTTTTTTTTTACAAATATCGGCTTCCCCTTAAACTGTTTACATGAATTATAGACAAGTGTGGATTAAGGTTGGTTGACTGAGGCACATGGCACAAAAGAAATCATATATAATAATACTCATTTCCAGTGTGCGTTAAATCGAAAGTAAAGAATTAATACAACAGTATTCCAGTTTAAAATACAACCATGAAAAAAATCGGATCTGCCCGAAACCAAAAAATAACCTAGCCTACCGATCAAGCATAAGGGGATATAACTCTATGCAAAGGTTTTGCAGGGTACAGCTAGTGTATCTAAACAGCCGACGTTTGGCATAGATCCAAATGCAGAGTAAAGTTAATGATGTTTCTTTTTTTTAAAGTTTATCGATTGATTTTTAATACACCAAATGTAGACATAGGCATCATTCTAGCAGGCCCTAATGTGAATAACAGTTGTAATAAAAAAAATTAGGCTCATTTGTCAAACTTCCCCTCGGCATCTCATCAGGGTCGACCTTAAGCCGATTTGACCGATGGCTCCAAGTTGGGCCTCGCGCCAGGCAGGGGCCGCACAATTCATATTTATATTAATAGTAATAGTTGCTATTGTTAAAAAAAATTAGAAGGGGGGCCTCGCAAGCATCCGTTAAATTGGGCCCCGCAATTCGTAAGGCCGGCTCTGCATCTCATATTTATTGGAGCGTAAAATATTCAGGTATGTTAAGAAGATTGATGCGAATAATTATCGACTTAACAAATAGCTGATACAATACGGACGGAGTGCCCCGATGGTAGAGGCCTAGAGACATATGCGGGTATGAGCGTCACACGGGCGGGCCTTTATGCCATTCCCTTGATTGGCCTTGAAATACTTTAAGGTCTGTTACATTTAAGGTGGGGGAAAAAATACGACCATCTCGCGTCGCGGGGCGCTTTTATAATGCACGGGGCTTCGAGCAGTTGCCCTAAATACCAATTCACCGCTTCAGCAGTTATTTGTTTCACTTAAATGACTAAAGTAACTATCATGTATAAATGAAAATACAAGATTATAATGAGATGGTAATGAAATATTACTCATAAAGTCAAGGCCGCTCTTATGGGTAGGTCAACTTGACGGCTGTCCCTCCCCCCAATCCCCCACCCCCACTATTATTTTCCATGTCCCAAGAAAAAGCAATTTTGAGACCTTGCCTGGATTTATGGGCTAAACATGTCTTTTAGGGTTGTTAGAAGGGGGGGGGGGCACTTTTCACACATATTTAGGGACCAAATATTTGCAAGCGGCCCCATTAATGTACCTTTTGCGTATGCCCCTAAAACGTAAGAAAGGCCCTACATACAGTATTTGCCTAACCTAACATCTAAGTTGCCATTGTGGAGCAGAGGCGTAGCTGGGGGGGGCGGGGCGGGGTAGTACATATGTCCCCGGGCGCTACTCACAATGGGGCGCCAAATTTATATTTTACATATAATAAATATTATATGATTTTCGAATAGGGGGGGCGCTAAAAATGTATTAAAAAGGTATTGTGCCCCGGGCGCGAGTTAAGCTCGTTACGGCACTGTTGTGGGAATTTTATTTTTCAATAGCAAGCGTTAGTGTGTTCCATGAAATAAGTTCCAGGCTATGTTTCACGGAAGCGACCCTCCCCCCCCCTTTCCACCCTTCCACCCCTCCAGGTGTTTTGTGTTTAAAAATCTGTGCTGACAAAAACGTGGGAGCGGGACCAAACTGTGTTGTCAGTGGTGTTTGTTTTATTATGTGCCAATACGTGACTTTAACGGGAGCTGACATGTGACAGTTTGCAGACTGACTCGGTCTTCGATGACGTCAAG
Organism: Bulinus truncatus; assembly: GCA_021962125.1. Classification (NCBI taxonomy): domain Eukaryota; kingdom Metazoa; phylum Mollusca; class Gastropoda; family Planorbidae; genus Bulinus; species Bulinus truncatus. The sequence continues at coordinate 2,624,676 of JAGDYQ010000099.1, forward strand.
TCTGTTGTGTATCGACTCTACATTATGTTTTGTTAACTCGAAATCGTGATGGTGATTATTAGGCTTAGTATTCATAACAGGATTTCTAGATAGATTTTCAGAATAAAAACAAACAAATAATCACGTTTACTTATTGCTTTCTTGTAATGTTTTATATATACTTGACGGAAAATGTTGTTTGTCTGACCACACGTATGTTTCAAAATATATTTTACCTCACTCTCTTCTCATCGCTCTTTCTCTGTCCCTCCCATCCTTCTCATATCTCTATTATATCATCATCGATTTTCCTCCTAACCTTCTCCTCTCTCTCTCTTTCCCTCTCTTCTCATCGCTCTTCCTCCCTACCTTCTCATGGCCCTCCTCGCTACCCTCTTATCTCTCTCTACCTCTTCTCCCCCTCTCTTATCTCTATTTCTATCTTATCCCTTTTCATCTTATCTCCTTCTCCCCTTCTCAAATCTCTCTCTCTAATCTCTTCTCTCTCCCCTCCCTACTTATCTCCCTCTTTTTTTTTCTCTCTCTCTCTCTTCTCATGCTCTACCAACCTTTTTCATTTCTCTCTCCCTTCTCATCGCTCTCCCCCTCCCTTCTCCTCTCCGCTACCTTTCTCTCTACCTCTTCTCTTCTCTCCTTCTCTTATCTTTATTTCTCTCTTTCCCTTTCTCATATCTCGCCTTCGAATCCTCTCTCTCCCCCTCCCCACTTAGCTAACTCTTTCTTTCTCTCTTCTCGCTTTCTTCCTCCCAACCTTTTCATTTCTCTCTCTCTACCTCTTCTCTCTATTTCTCTCTCCCCCTTCTCATACCTCTCCCTCTAATCTCATCTCTCTCCCCCCCCCTTGCAATCTCATCTCTCTCTCTCTTTCTTTCTCTCTCTCTCTCTCTCTCTCTCTCTCTCTCGATGCGTCTGTTGCCTCACTGTCTATGCCAGACTACATTTTATTTAAAAAATTGATAACAATGGCAGAACATATTTAGTATGAATGTATTACTTTTCATTTCTCTCTCTCTACCTCTTCTCTCTATTTTTCTCTCCCCCTTCTCATATCTCTCCCTCTAATCTCATCTCTCTCTCCCCCCCCCCCTTGCAATCTCATCTCTCTCTCTCTTTCTTTCTCTCTCTCTCTCTCTCTCTCTCGATGCGTCTGTTGCCTCACTGTCTATGCCAGACTACATTTTATTTAAAAAATTGATAACAATGGCAGAACATATTTAGTATGAATGTATTACTGGAATATAGTAGGCGCTTGGTATAAGATTGCAGGAAGGAATCTAAGCAATGCTCTCGCAGCTTAAAAAGGAAAAGTAAATCTTAATAATTAGGTAACCAGACGGGCACAATCGTTAGTTTCCTTTGGAAGGTAAAGTTATACTTTTAAAGCCACAGCTTTCAAATATTGGATCACTTAAAATATTTGAAAACTTGGACCCCCAGGCCCCTTTCATCTTTTATTTTAACCATAGGCTTCCGACTAGAGTTTAGATTCCCTTTCCTTGTGCTAGGCCGAAATATAAGTCATGACCTAGGCCTTTCTTAGCAGCAAAAGGGAGGGGGGTGAAGGGGTATACAAATCTGTTGTCTGTTGATTTTAAACATGCTCTCCTCTTTTAATGTGCATAGAACCTGTGTCGGCCTCTATGTATGTCGATTTGAGCAATCACTCCAGGCCACATACCCGAGAAAAGACCCCGCGATAGGAATAGTGTGGTACGGTACATGCATAAAGGCTACACTTATGATTCTCTGCCTGTTATATGACACTGGACTCAGGCCAAACAGTACTTGGGGCATACAACTAAGGCCGCTATGACAGCAAGTATATTTAAAACCATAAAGATGAATTTTATACATGATTGGCGGGTGGGGTGGGGTGGGGTGGGGGGTGGGGGGGGGTTAGTGTAGATTAACGAGAGATAAAAAATTTCATAAAGTATTTGTAAGGAATCATTATTTCATGCCTTGCTCGTATAATCCACTAATAAAACTCCAACATACTCCCAAAACTCCCACATACTCCCATAGACTCTTTTAACTTTCACATACTCCCATAGACTTCAACAACTCACACATACTTCCACATACTCCTAAAACTTCCACATATTCCCATAGCCTCCCATAACTTCCACATACTCCCATAGACTCCCTAAACTCCCACATACTCCCATAGACTCCCTAAACTCCCACATACTCCCATAACTCACAAATACTTCCATAGACTCCCACAAGTCCCACATATTCCCATAGACTCCCACATGCTTCTATAGACTCAACAAATCCCACATAATCCCATAGACTCCCACATACTCACATAGACTCCCACAACTCCCACATAATCCCATATACTCCCACATACTCCCATAGACTCCCACAACTCCCACATACTCCCATAGACTTCAACAACTCACAATACTTCCACATACTCCCAAAACTCCCACATATTCCCATAGCCTCCCATAACTTCCACATACTCTCATAGACTCCCACATGCTCTCACATACTCCCATAGACTCCCTAAACTCCCACATACTCCCACAACTCACACATACTCCCATAGATTCCCTCATGCTCCCACATAATCCCATAGACTCCCACATGCTCCCAATACTCCCATAGACTCCCACATGCTCCCATTTACTCCCATAGACTCCCACAACTCCCACATACTCCCATAGACTCCCACAACTACCACATATTCCCATAGACTCCCACAACTCCCACATGTTCCTATAGACTCTCACATGCTCCTACAAACTCCCATAGACTCCCACATGCTCCCACATACTCACAAAGACTCCCACAACTACACATTATTCCCATAGACTCCCACAACTCCCACATACTCCCATAGACTCCCACATGCTCCCATAGGCTCCCACATGCTCCCACATACTCACAAAGACTCCCACAACTACCACACATTCCCATAGACTCCCACATACTCCCATATACTCCCACATGCTCCCATAGACTCCCACATGCTCCCACATACTCACAAAGACTCCCACAACTACCACATATTCCCATAGACTCCCTGTTGAGGATCCCAGACGGGCCCCCAGATGTTGAGGTCCCCTTTGAGGGTATCCTTGGCTTGTTGCTAAGAGTAAGAGGGCTGACTCAATGATGCTTCGTATTTATATTTGTGTTTCTGCCACACACAGTCTCACCAACAATTAGACGTATAACAAGTGATGAATAATCAATTCCACAAGCGTTTGTACAACACTAAGATTTGTTTATTACACAAAGGCACCAGTCCGTAATAGGGATCTGGTGACTTGTCAAAAGCAAAGATAATTCAAACTGCAGGAAATAATCCAATATAAAATGAATGATGGGAACAAATGCGTTATCGCTAGTTAATTCTCTCTCTCCCTGTCTCTCTCTCTCTCTGTCTCTCTCTCTCTCTCACTCAGAGACACAAAAATCGACTCGGTCACTACTCAGACCATCCGTCGAATCTCTATTCACTAATCGACCCTCTCACTCGAGAGCCCACGGTCGAATGTGCGCGAATCTCTATTTCATTCTTCATATCCCTTTCTCCCACGGGACCCCTAGCCAATCAAATATAATATAGGTTTCTTTCAAACTTTCAAATTAGGGGGTGGAGCCTAGATGAGGAGGGGGGGGGGAGAAATACGTCGTATAGACAAAGACCTTAGTAACTGGACATCGAACGACCCTGTTCCTTTGAAGAAGCCTACCGGAGAATAGTCCGGTGGTCAGAGAATTTCCCCTGGAATGTAACGTGTTTCTGTTACCTCCCTGCCTCGTACACCTGGCTGATGACGCAATTAACGGGGGTGGGCTCAAAGGGGGGGGGGGAACTGGAGCACGGGAACGTATATTACTATACATGGTATAATATACACCTTAACGTTAGTAATATTATTAAGTTAAGGGTTGGAGTAAGGGGATAGTTTCGACATATTAGTCACAACCCGTGACATCACCCCACAAACCAAACGAAACTATAGGGGTGACGACACCGTAGTAGGTGAGGCCATTACATAACATAAACCAATTATAATAACAAAAAAAACTTATCTTAGTAACCCTGACCACAACATAATGGATAGGGCCTGTGGGTAAGAACATATATACTTAAATAACCCAAAAATAAAATAGAACAATTACAGCGGCGTATAGCATGATGGTGCCAGCCGGACACATGGTCTGGCCAAACAAGTTGGTCCAGAGATAAATAAAAAGAAAATAGTGAGCACTCTTTCTTCCGAAAGGTGGCACTTAAAACAAAATTAATTGTATCAGTAAGCCTACATAGGCGGTTACCGAATACGAAACAGGGTAAGCAAGATAGTCTCCCTTTGAAGGGATGACTTTACATCGACAGATACAACAGCGTTACAACATAAAACCTGAAATAGAGAGGAAACCATGCATAAATGAATAATATAAATGACACAACTACATTCACCCGACATTCACTCACTCTAGGCAAGCCATCCAATAACCTCTCCATGAGTGGCCCTTTGTGAGTGAACACAAACCGACATGCAGCCGTCGACTAGTTATGCCGGGCACCGACTCATCAAATATGCCCCTACCTAACCTGTCCCGTTTACACGGGGGGATATATAGCCTAGCTTTATTAGGGCCCCATTGGGAAAATCTCCGTGGTTTACGCGTAGTTCATGGTTTACACTCTCGGCTTTACCGCGCCCACTTCTACTCGCGGGTCGTGTTGTAAACAGTCTTTCAGGGGAAAGGGATTGTCTCCGAGGTGGCCCCTCTTCTGAGGTGATAGGTTTGGTGGCCTTAGAGGGGTGTCTAAAAATAGGTCTACTCTGACCGGGAAAAACCTGAGGAGTTATCCGCCCCGTCATATCACCGTCTCCATTGATTGAACTCTCTTATGTTTAACGGACCGAGACTGGGTCCCTTAGGGCTCGTGAAATGAAACAAGCTGTGTCTCTCAACATCTGGAGACTGCCATAGAGCCCGATGGCCAGCGAGTTTCCCGACTCATCCAGTCTGAAAGCCTCCAGACGTGGACACTCATTCAGCAAATGATCCACCGTTTCCTCATCCTCACCGCAATGTCGACAACGTGAGTCGTATTCAGGTCTCATACTCCCAAAATAGGCGCCAATCGGACAATGCCCAGTGCGGAACTGGGCTATCAGTGCCTGTTCGTCTCTCCGAAGCCTCCACCACGGGTCGGATTTAGAAGGTCGCTCCATATTCCTTCTTACCTCTCGCCCTGTGGTTCCTCTTTCCCAGTTCGAAAGCCATACAGTTTGTTCAAGGGTGCGTAACTTGGTGATGATGGACTCATAGGAGGCCCCATCTGCAGTTTGCGATAAACTCCCAGAGGAGTCCATTCGGGTACCGGACTTTGCTAGGCCATCGGCCCTCTCGTTCCCAGGTAGGCCTGCGTGGCCTGGGATCCACTGTAGCGTCACTGCTACTCTGCGCTTGGTCATGAGTTGTTGGATAGCCTCCACCATGGCTTCCAATCGTTGCGGCCATTCCCCTCGCCCCACTATGGCTTGGAGAACAGACTTAGAATCCGTCAGGATAACAACTTCCGACGGCGGAATCGTCCCATCCTCGATTCTCTTATCAATGTGCGCCACCGCCTCTTTTATGGCTCTCATCTCTGCTTCTGCTACACAGAGAAATCCACATGGCCCTGCAACGTCCTCACTGTAACCAGTTGTCTGGTGGACGATGTGAGCACCGTATCCGGACTTATCTTTGCCATCCTCGCTGACGACCACGGAGCCATCAGTGTAGGCTAGGATCGCCCCTTCACGATAGGACTCAATTGTCTTCCTAGCTGCCTCTTGCAGCGTCTCTAGCTGACTGCTTTTCGTTACCTTGGTATCGATCAGACTCATGCGTACCTCAGGCATGTTGGACTCCATGCCGGGTGGAGACCGGGAGTGGGTCTTCAAACTTTCTCGTTCAGTCGGAAGCTTTGCGTCCTCCGTCAACTTCGTTGCACAGTGCATGAATGACTTCAACGTTAGCCTCTTTCCTTCCTTCCAGTTATCGACCATTTCCCTGTGGACAGTGGTCTCCTCCAACCGTTTGAACCTCTCGAAAGTGGTCAGAACGGCTCTGTCCCTTCGTGTATTGAGAGGTGCTACATTTGCCATGATTTCTACCGCGGCGGTAGGGGTTGTTCGAAGTGTGCCGGTTATTAGGCGAAGGGCTTGGTTCTGCACTTTGTCCAGGACCTCTAGTGACGATCGAGACCCGTACACTTGTGCTACCATGCTGTAATCGATCTGGGATCGGACTGCACCCATGTACAGTGACTTCAAGACATTGGCCCTCGCTCCCCAGGACGTGCTCGCCAGCTTCTTTACCATGTTCAGACTCTCAAAGGTCTTCCTTGAAACCTCAGAGATGTGCGCACAAAGGGCCAGTTTTCTGTCCAGTATGACCCCCAAATACTTTGGCTTGTCTTCCCTTTCTATTGTCTCACCGTCAATTTTCAGCTGAAATGGCTCCTTAAGGATTTTGGTACCTAGTGTGAAGAGAGTATTGACTGTTTTTGAACAATTAATTTCTAGGCCCCACAGCCTAGAGTAGCAACTGACTGAAGCCAGGTCTTTCTGGAGTGCTTTCTGAAGTACAGAGGCACTCTTTCCAGTCTTCCATATAGTGAGGTCATCCGCATATAGTAGGCTTTCACATCCTAGACAGTTCGGCAGGTCGTTGATAAAAGCCAGGAACAATGTACAGCTCAAGGCAGAGCCCTGAGGTAGGCCTTGCTCTAACGTTCTTTTCCTCGACACACTGCTCCCAATGCGTGTCATGATAGTACGATTACTGAGGAAACTTCGCAACCATGTGTACATTTCAGCGCCGACACCTAAACGCTGCAGCTTAAGCAACAATCCTTGCCGCCAGACCCGGTCGTAGGCCTGTTTAAAGTCCAAGAAAACTACCGCTGTGGACTGACCTCTCTGGAAGCCGTCAGCTACCTTTTGGCATAATACCGTAACCTGATCCATAGCACTCCTGCCTCTTCTGAAACCACCCTGACGAGGCGTAATCAATCCTTTCTCCTCGAAGAACCACATCAACCTTCTATTGACCATTCTCTCAGCTACTTTCCCGGCACATGATGTGAGGGAAATGGGCCTGTAGCTTTCCACAGAGCTTGCGCTCTTATCCTTCTTTAGTATTGGCACTATGACAGCCTCCCGCCACCTGTACGGGAGGTCCCCGGTTATCCATGTCCGGTTGACGAACTCGAGGAATTTGCTCCGTGCTCTGGTGCCCAAGTGACTGATCATCTCGTTACTGATTCCATCACTTCCAGGAGCTTTGCCTAGTTTGCACTGCCTGATTGCATGATTTAGTTCGCTGGTCGAGAATGGGAACTCGAACGTTTCTCGATTTTCACCCTTTTTGCCGGCTCGTTCTCCTGTGCGACGGACTTTGTCCATGGCCTTCGACCACGTACTCTTCTTGTTTGACTTCCCTACTCCTGCAAAGTGCTTGTTCAGCACTTCGGCCTTTTTGTCATCTCTGACAATCGACCCTGAGCCCTTTTGCAGTGGGGCGGGACACCTAACCGCTCCTGAGTTTGAGAGATCACTCAATAATTTCCATGCTTTTCGGCCCTCCTTTAGATCTAGCTTAGCGCATGTATCCGACCATTTCTGCCGCTTGGCTTCGGCAGACGCCCTTTTGACTGTTTCCGACAATCGATTGTACTCTCGGCGGGCTTCCGCCGTTTTCCTTCTGGTGACCCTTCTGCGAGCCACCTGTCTCTGTCTCACTAGCCTAGCCAGGGCTGTAGTCCAGAATGGTCTGAACTTTTGCTTCGCATTTGTCCTCGGGATCGTCCCTCGCGCAACCCCCAGAATCGCATTCTCCAGCTTTCCGTAACAAGCGTCGATGGTATCCGCGTTCACATCCACCCTCTCCAGGGCAGCATCCGTAGCTGCCTTGAAGGCGTCCCAATCTGCTTTTGCATATACCCAGTGCCTTTGGGTCGGCTCAGGGCGTTTCCCAACCGGAGCGAACACGGTCGAGACGAGAACGGGCTTATGATCACTTCCAACACAGTCGAGCACTCGGATAGAGGTAGCGTCTACAATGTCTGCCGAGACCAACGTTAGATCTGGCCTGGTCTCACTGCCATTGCTGATGTGAAGCAGCGTTGGTGGAGACTCATGATCCTGCAACCGTATCAGATTTGTGCTGTTACAAATCTCCTCTACCTTATGCCCAGCCGCATCGGTGCGCTCATAACCCCAGGCGGGTGACATGGCGTTAAAGTCACCAGCTACAATAGTGCCCGTCAAAGACTCAGCAAACCTCATGCTTAGCTCTGACTTGGGAGGATTGTACACATTCACGCATGTATACTTTCTCCCATCCTTATGGATTTCCAAAGTCAGGACGTCCGTCTTCCCGAAGCCTGTAGGCGAAACCCCTGGCATTGCAGATAGTGAGTTTCGAACAAGGGTGACAAGCCCTTGACACTTTGTGCATCTACAGCGGTAAGCGGAGTACCCAGTTATGGTGCAGTTTCTTTTCCCAAGGAGACATTCTTGCAACATGGCAACGCCCACATCATTCTCATGCAGCATTTTGGAGACTTCAAGACTCTTGGGGATAAGACCCCGTACATTCAGGTGGACAACCTTGAATTGAGTCATGCTCGCGCGTTTTCCCGATCTTAGCTTCTCTGTACACTTGCCTTTTGCTTCCCGGCCTGCTCCGGGGGGGCGTGTTTATTGGGTCCTTGCTGACAGAGCAATCAGAGGTGCCCAATGGCTGAGTTCGCCCCGGCTCAGCCGCCGTTGTTCTCACCAAACTTTCGCCGATAGAGCAGTCAGATAGGTCTGGGGGGTTTGATTGACTCGTGCCGACAGAGCAGTCGGCCTTTGTCGTTCGCACCCTAGCGAAGAAGTCCGTAATTCTCGCGTATCCGTTTTCCCTGGGGGGAACGTCAGCTTTTTTCGAACCCCTGCTTCCCTCCTGTTGCATGGGGAACGAGGACTGCAGATGCCCATTTTTCGAAGCCGGCGCTGCCTCCCGAACACCGATCGACGGAGCCTGTTTGGGTCTACTCATACCCGGGGTATTTCGATTTGTTGTGACTTTCATATTTGTTTTGGTGCCCCAACGGGGGGCGTTCTGGTGGGTCTGCTGTGGGCATTCGTTTAGCTGGCCCTGCTGCCAGCTGAGACATGATTTATCGCGGTTTGAGGGCCTGATCCCGGGCTCCTCGCACCTGGTCTCTGGAGGGCTCTCCTCCGTGTCTTACCACAATTCTTCGTCTGCTCGAGTCTTTTGTGGGGGCTTTGTGCTCGCCCCCCCTTACCTGCAGTTGTTATTCGGTACGGGGTTCGGAGGGCTGGGCCTGCCCAGGCCCGAGCCTTGTTGCATGTCCGGTACGACCTGGATGGGATGGTCCATTATCACCTTATTCGCACTTGTATACTGTATGACTTTCGTTCTGGGAGAGAGTAACTCTACACTGATCCTGGGCCCCTTCTCCACTGCCCAGGACCAGGGCGACAAGCATATGTAGCATGCGTTTATCACTTGCATTATGGTGTCCCCTGTGGGGACGAGTTGGGTATCTGACAGTAGAGCAGTGGCTCGGGTGCCACCAACTATTGACTTGGGCCGAGCGGGGCCCGCTACCATCGGACTGAATTTCATTTCAATTGTTTGAGAGTGGGTTGGCATAGCTTTTTCTTCGAAGTCCCGACCTGCCTTCGAGGGGCGATGCTTGGTGCAATGCACAGCTTTCGGCAACAGTGTCGTCTACACCGGGACTCACTTCCCGTGCTCGTCTTGCAACGGGGTGCTTTCGCAGTTTCCTTCCCTTTCGGACTCTTTCTCTCAGCTTAGCCGATAACCCTAAGAGCCAGATTATCGTTTCCACCCGGACCGCGAGGAGGTGCTGAGTTTTAAGGGCCTTAGGGCAACGCAGACGTGTTTCAAAGTCCGACGCTCTAGCGCCATCCATTTTCGGGGCTGGTTGATTCGGCAGGTGAGTTGTTACACACTCCTTAGCGGATTCCGACTTCCATGGCCACCGTCCTGCTGTCTAAATCAACCAACACCTTTTATGGTGTCTGATGAGCGTCTGCGTTTGGCACCTTAACCGGGCACCGTCTCCACTAGAATCGTCCGTCCTTGGTTTTACCATCGTCGGGGTCGGTGTCTGTCTACCTCCCTTGCTCCGTCTGTCACGCCATGAGCCCTTATGCCCTTCTACCTTCCCCCTAGTTTCACCCTTCAACTTAGAGCCCCATGGGTTCCCTGCCCTCCTGACTGGGCCCTTGGACTCTCCCTGGACATGATCAAACCACGACCCCCTGGTGCGTTTGGTTTGACCCCTAAACTTCCCCTTAGAATCCATATGCCTGGGCCCTTTGACCTCATCGGCATGATGGTGGTCCCGGTGGTCTACTGGATTAGACCTAGGGGCTTTGGCACCCTTTATGTTACCAATAATTAAATCCACTATTGGATTTGGGAGGACCATATCCTCTAAAGGGCCCCGATAGTAGTCGGAGTCTACATAAATGGTGGCTATTGGGGCCTCACTAACGGTGCCGTCAATACATTTGTATTGGGCCCAGCGACCCGTCATCACTCCCTCTCCTATCAGGGACTCCTTCACGGCGACCCCTGAACAACCTGAGTCCCTTAGGACCTTAACATTGAGGCCATTTACGCGGCCCTCTATCACTGGGAGGTTTTTCTCCCCTGCTCCTACTTCCACTACTGCCCCCATAGGTATGGGCCCTACCCCTCTAGCCAGGGGCGCATTTCTCTGCATCTTACATGAAACAGAGCGGTGCCCTGGGGCCCCGCACGTGTAGCACACCGACTTAGCATTAGTCGGGTGGCTGTACACCCTGTTCCTGTTTACAGGGGCCCTCACCCTATCTTTAGGAGCCTCCCTCCTGTCCTCCACCTCACTTGTTGGGGCCCTTTCGGCCTCAACCGCCTCTCCTTCCCTACTTAGGGAAGACTCGCGGCCCTTGCCGTGGCGAGCTTCCCTGTAATTTTCGGCCAGGGCGAGCATCTCGTCCCATGTCCCTGGCTTACGTTCCTTTAGGAACACCTGTAGCCCACTAGGGGCCCGTTCATCAACTGCTCCCTGAGCAGGAGGTCCATCAGACCATCAAAGGTCGGCTCTGTCCCACTGAGCTCAACCCACCTCGTCAGGGGGTCGGCTAGACGCGCACCAAATAGGGGGTAGGTCTCCCCTCTTTCTAAATGGGCCCCCCCTAAACTTACGTCGAAAGCTTTCCTCCGTATAGTCGTATAACTTTAGGAGGGCAGCCTTCAATGAGTCAAAGTCATTTGACTCGTCAGCCGTCAAGCGGGTAGCTGTCGTCAGGGCCCGTCCCGTGAGTAGTGATGTCAAGCAGGGGGCCCACTCGTGTCGTTCCCAACCCGCGGACAGAGCGTATCTTTCAAACCTACGAATGTAGGCGTCTATATTGTCCGTCTCGTCAAGTTTGGGGAGTTTGGGTTTGGAGGATGTCGTCGACTGACTGCTTGGGGTTGGGCTTGCCGGCCCCCCTTCCCTCTCTAACCGTGCTAGGGCCACCCTCTCCTCAGATGCTAATTTAGCTGCCTCCTGCTCGGCCGCTATTCTAGCTAACTCAAGCTCTCTATCGTGGTTTGCGCGTTCGGCTTCTCTATCCTGATCGGCCGTTATTCTGGCTAATTCAAGCTCTCTATCGTGCCTAGCGCGTTCGGCTTCTCTATCCCGATCGGCAGTTATTCTGGCTAATTCTACCTCTTTATCATGTTTTGCACGTTCAGCTTCTGCTACCCGTTCTAGCCTAGCTCGTTCAGATTCTGCTTCCCGCTATAGCCTAGCCTCTTCCACCTCTCTATCCCTTTCGCATTTAGCGTGTTTTATGGCCGTATTAACGTCGCACCCCAAGCCTATGAAGTACTGTACGTACTCCTCCATAGATTTCATGGTTGGTGACGTTAATACGAGCCTAAGATGAGTAACGGTTAACCCAGACAAAGCTCGCCGTGCAGCTTAACACACCGGTCAGAGCACTCACAACTGATCACAATCAAAGAAGTGTATTAAAATGGCTTACCTTGACGCTTCCTCCCTCCTTTCAACAGAATATGAAATATCTTCCACCGTACACAATCTTACACACATGCATAAAGTCTAAATGTCTAAATGTTATTTATTCGCCGATAACCGTGCGGCTTTTTCTTTTACTGTCTTGTTGACCTCGTCTGTACTTTCAGTCGGACTACGTGAGTACGCGTGGTGAGTCCGGTATGACTCCTGAAGACTTGGGTGAGTCCGGTATGACTCCTGGAGACTTGGGTGAGTTCGGTATGACTCCTGAAGACTTGGGTGAGTCCGGTATGACTCCTGAAGACTTGGGTGAGTTCGGTATGACTCCTGAAGACTTGGGTGAGTCCGGTATGACTCCTGAAGACTTGGGTGAGTCCGGTATGACTCCTAAAGACTTGAGTGAGTCCGGTATGACTCCTGAAGACTTGGGTGAGTCCGGTATGAATCCTGAAGACTTGTGGCAGAGATTAAGCCCCCCGAGTCTATGTTGAATCAGCTTCCGGCCCCGCCTGGTTATTGTAGAACACAACTTCAGGTGAAGGTTCGATCCCCAGACGAGCCTCCCAGATGTTGAGGATCCCAGACGGGCCCCCAGATGTTGAGGTCCCCTTTGAGGGTATCTTTGGCTTGTTGCTAAGAGTATGAGGGCTGACTCAATGATGACTCGTATTTATATTTGTGTTTCTGCCACACACAGTCTCACCAACAATTAGACGTATAACAAGTGATGAATAATCAATTCCACAATCGTGTGTACAACACTAAGATTTGTTTATTATACAAAGGCACCAGTCCGTAATAGGGATCTGGTGACTTGTCAAAAGCAAAGATAATTCAAACTGCAGCAAATAATCCAATATAAAATGAATGATGGGAACAAATGCGTTATCGCTAGTTAATTCTCTCTCTCCCTGTCTCTCTCTCTCTGTCTCTCTCTCTCTCACTCAGAGACACAAAAATCGACTCGGTCACTACTCAGACCATCCGTCGAATCTCTATTCACTAATCGACCCTCTCACTCGAGAGCCCACGGTCGAATGTGCGCGAATCTCTATTTCATTCTTCATATCCCTTTCTCCCACGCGACCCTTAGCCAATCAAATATAATATAGGTTTCTTTCAAACTTTCAAATTAGGGGGTGGAGCCTAGATGAGGAGGGGGGGGGGAGAAATACGTTGTATAGACAAAGACCTTAGTAACTGGACATCCAGCGACCCTGTCCCTTTGAAGAAGCCTACCGGAGAATAGTCCGGTGGTCAGAGAATTTCCCCTGGAATGTAACGTGTTTCTGTTACCTCCCTGCCTCGTACACCTGGCTGATGACGCAATTAACGGGGGTGGGTTAAAAGGGGGGGGGGGAAATGGAGCACGGGAACGTATATTACTATACATGGTATAATATACACCTTAACGTTAGTAATATTATTAAGTTAAGGGTTGGAGTAAGGGGATAGTTTCGACATATCAGTCACAACCCGTGACACTTCCACATACTCCAACATACTCCTATGGACTCCCACATGTTCCCACATACTCCCATAACCTCACACAATGCCCACATATTCCTATAGACTCTCACATGCTCCTACAAACTCCCATAGACTCTCACGACTCCCACATACTCTCATAGACTCCCGCATACTCCCATAGACTCCCACATGCTCCCACATACTCCCATAGACTCCCACATGCTCCCAGATACTCCCATAGACTCCCACAACTATACACATACCCCCATAGACCCCCACATGCTCCCACATACTCCCAAAGACACCCACAACTACCACATCTCCCATAACCTCCCACAACTCCCAAAAATTCTCCTATAGACTCCCACAACTCCACACATACTCTCACAACTCCCACATATTCCCATAGACTCCCACATGCTTCTATAGACTCAACAAATCCCACATAATCCCATAGACTCCCACATACTCACATAGACTCCCTAAACTCCCACATACTCCCATAGACTTCAACAACTCCCAGTACTTCCACATACTCCCAAAACTCCCACATATTCCCATAGCCTCCCATAACTCCCACATGCTCTCACATACTCCCATAGACTCCCTAAACTCCCACATACTCCCAAAACTCACACATACTCCCATAGATTCCCTCATGCTCCCACATAATCCCATAGACTCCCACATGCTCCCAATACTCCCATAGACTCCCACATGCTCCCATTTACTCCCATAGACTCCCACAACTCCCACATACTCCCATAGACTCCCACAACTACCACATATCCCCATAGACTCCCACAACTCCCACATATTCCTATAGACTCTCACATGCTCCTACAAACTCCCATAGACTCCCACATGCTCCCACATACTCACAAAGACTCCCACAACTACACATTATTCCCATAGACTCCCACAACTCCCACATACTCCTATGGACTCCCACATGTTCCCACATACTCCCATAACCTCACACAATGCCCACATATTCCTATAGACTCTCACATGCTCCTACAAACTCCCATAGACTCTCATAGACTCCCGCATACTCCTATAGACTGTCACAACTTCCACATACTCCCATAGACTCCCACATGCTCCCACATACTCCCATAGACTCCCACAACTATACACATACCCCCATAGACCCCCACATGCTCCCACATACTCCCAAAGACACCCACAACTACCACATCTCCCATAACCTCCCACAACTCCCAAAAATTCTCCTATAGACGCCCACAACTCCACACATACTCTCACAACTCCCACATACTCCCATAGACTCCCACAATGTTATGAGAGTCTAAGGGAGTATTTTGGAGTCTTCAAGGGAGAAAACTTCATTGTTTAACATTTTTTTCTACAAATAACACTGAGTTAGTTTTCATTTTTATACGATTACACAGTCACAACTCCTGTCCTGACATGTTCATTCGCACATTACCTGCAGGTGTGTGTGTGTGTGTGTGAAACCTTGAGAAATCTTAATTAACATGCGTCCACATGGGCAAAATGGATTCATGTCTTGATACATGAGTTGCCTGTGTTATAGTGGATGTCTGTAAAACTTTGCGTTTTTAATAGTTTCAGTGCTATCTATCTATCTATCTATCTATCTATCTATCTATCTATCTATCTATCTATCTATCTATCTATCTATCTATCTATCTATCTATCTATCTATCTATCTATCTATCTATCTGTCTATCTGTCCGTCTGTCTGTCTGTCTGTTTGTATGTCTTTCTGTCTAATCTAATCTAGACTTTATACTTATGTAATATAATATCTTTCTGACTTTCTGCCTGTTTATCTATTTTTATATCTCTCTGTCCGTCCGACTGCTCGTCCACATGCCAGTCTATTTTCCTGTCAGTCTTCATGCCATGCTGTCTTGTTTGTTTTAGCAAGTAAAAAATAAAGGCGTCAACAACTAGTATATTGATGGCTAAACAATCATACACAATCAGCTAAACAATCATACACAATCGGCTAAAACAATCATACACAATCATCCATTTCAACGACAAAGAAAGATAACACAACTTCTTAAGTTGAAAAAGATTCAACACTGTATCTGTACCCACCCAACAATGTCCAATCACTTATTTTCTCTGCCCTAATTCTTTCGTCACAAACATGTTTTTTTTTTCATCACATTATTTACTGAGTTTGTATAGGGCATTTTTCAAAAGCATTCAGACAAAAGGAAGTTCTCCAACACGTTACCTGGTTAATCGCCCCCCCCCCCCAGAACACAAAAATAATATAACACCTACACCCTCCCCCCCCCACGTGTCACGACTCCACCCACTTCAACATTACGCTGTATAATGCACTTGCTATAGCTGGGTGCTATAAATTATTACTTCTAGAATGGAAGTAAACTGTTAAGGAAGGCATCGTTTGGGACAGATTTGTATGTCACATTGTATTACTTGTGCTCGCTTGCCGTGCCGTGTGATCTTTTTTTCTAAGGACTAGGGGCTCAAAATTTCTGTGGTATGTGTGTGATTTCGAATACATATAAGCGTGTAAATAGCATACTCGGTGTGCTAAAGTGGCATACTGTGCATGTTTGACTAACCATACTCATCTGAATGTGACCTTTGTTGCCTAAACAGGGACGTCTTATCCAAAGGCACTGTAGGCGTTGTGCCTAGAGTCTAAAAACTTAAAGGGGACATCACAAATCTAAAGATGAAAATTTTAATTATAAATGTACTGCAGTACTTTCTAGCGCAGGGCCCTATTACCCCCTTATATGCAAAAGTGTATAGGGCCCAGAAACGGGGCCCCGTGCTTAACGATTTGTTGATTTATGTTTGTATTCATTCAGCAATTTAGCGATTTGAGTTTCTTTGGAATAGACGAACTAGAAAATATCATGCTAGTACAAATTCTTGTTCACTGTAACCACCAAGGGCATTATTGCGAAAGGTCTTCGAATTATTAACTATTATTAAGTAATGTAATGGTAATAGGGCTTCAACATAAGGTTAGCTTAGGGACCCCAAAACCTAAATCTGTGTAAAATGGACCATCTATTAATAGTTGTGTTTTGTTTCAGATGTGTGTGTCTTTCAAGCTGGTAATATAGTAGATGAATTTCCGTAGCATTATGTTTAATGGATCCAATATCGATCCGAAGATTTTTCAGATTTTTTTTTTGGTCAAATACATGTATTTTAACATGTTAGTTGCATGTAATCAACCGTTATGTATATGCATGGCTATTTTTCTAAAAAAAATAAAAAGGCACCGGAACGCTGTCGTGTCTTAAAGAAATAACATTGGAAATAGTGCAGTAAACAAAAGTCTATGGTAAAAAGGTAGCGGAACGCCATTCCGGAACGCTCCACCAGAAAAAAAAGCACTGTGTCATTACAAGAGTCATTAGTTGCATGAGGTATACAATTAAAATAGATCGATATTTGTAGCTATACTCTGGATCCGTGGCGTACCTAGGGTGGTGGGGGTGGGTCCTAATTCGAAAGTCCCACTAGGCCCCAGCTTGAGGGGGCCCGATTGTTTTTTTACATTAAATATTAAGTACATTATCTCATGTCAAAATGCAAGGGCCCCCAAAGAGATCAAGCCCCACCCCCCTGTCCCCCAAATCCCTAGGTTCGGCACTGCTCTGGATAAACGTTCAAATGTAGGTTGGCGTTAAAAATAGTACAAATCAGGGGGCGCCTTGGGCGACACTGATCTCTTATAGTTCTGTATGTCCCGGGGCAATGTCCCAACCGCATCTTCCCTGCCTAAGGCATGAACTGAGTCGTCGAGTACATGATTGACTCGATTCAGCTCAAAAACAAACTATTGACAAATTACCTTGGAAATCACATCAGAAAATGTCATGTTCACGCCTTTTGGTTTTCAGGCACCACAACCATGCAACGTATATTTAAAAAAATACTAGGTGGCTGCCTAGCCCCCCTCCCCAACTCCTCGCCCCCAGTCCCCCACCACCTAACTGTTAATTGGCCACTTAACAATACAATGCCATATCAAGTATGATGCTTCAGTGACTTTTTTTTTTTAGCAATGCCCACAAATATATCTTCTTTTCCTATGTCAAGGGCATTCAAATCCTACGAGTATCTCTGTAATTTGTTGTTAAATAGCCACACCCCCCACCCCCGTGTAAGGACTTTCATTTTACCGTAATTTTATAAAAATAAATAAGCTTTATCTAAAGGTATTTAAAATGAAATTTTTTTTCTTTACCCTCCTGCAATTCAAGATGTGCTTTACTAGTTTTAAAGAAAATGGTGTAGGCGAGTTATACATTCTGGATGGCTTGCGTCGCTCAAATTTAGGCCTGATACAAAGGGAGGGCACCCGGCACTTATCAGAAGGGGCTCCGAGCTAGAATGGCTTAGCATTTGGTACGACTAGTGTTGTTTTAGTCCCAGGTCATATTTTAGTTTCAGTTTTTATTTCGTTTTTTCTGTAATAATTTTAGTTTTCGTTCTAGTTTTAATCTTGCTTCTAATTTTAGTTTTACTTTTAGTTCTCGTTGACGAAATGTCAACATTTTCGTTAACGAAGGTTTTAGTTTTAGTTTTCATCGACGAAAACAACACTAGGTACGACATTGTTTAAAGTTAATTAAAATGGCGGCCCCTCTACATATTAATTTTATATAGTAATCATGAACAGCAAAGTTGGACTAGATAGTGACACTAGTAAACGATTTTTTAATTAATAATAATTAATTAATAGACGAAAGAATATTGTGTTCAGAATTATGAAATTTAATAGTTAGGTTTATTTACAGGACAATTTTTCTACACTTTATGCTTGCAAATTCGTCGATTAAACTTGCATAATCCAACGATGATGCTATATCATTCTCAATGGAAATCAGGGCAATGTCTACCAGCCTATCTTGCGTCATTGTGGAGCGCAAATAAGTTTTAATTAACTTTAATTTTGAAAAACTGCGTTCTGCTGATGCAACATTAACAGGTATTGTTAACAAAATGCGTAAAGCGTTTGTAACATTTGGAAAGACCTCATTTAATCGGTGTGCATTAATATACTTTAACTCGTCAAGTGGAGATGTACCTTTAGGTATGACAAAAGTTAACGTTTTTAGTTCAGTAAATAAATTGAGTTCCTCGGTGTCACTATCGATTTCCGTGATTGGTAAATGCGCAGAGGCAGATTTGCTAACATCAGAGAATACTTCATGTAAGTTTTTGCATTGTTTTTTTAGCATTGCGTCGTCACGATTTTTCAAGTCTGAAATTTTAAAGAGGAATCCAAAATTATTATTAAATTGTGTTAAATGTTCAAATCGTTCATTAAAAGACATTATAGCTTGATCCATCAACACGTTGAAGAAACCTATCCGATAGTTTTCTCTGGGATCTTGCACTGATTCATCTTCAGCAGATTCATATAAAAACTGTTTTTTAACTCTTTTTCGTCTCAAAGAAGTAACAATTGCTGAAAAACCCAATTCGTCATCACTCATTTCCAGCTCTTCTGCTAATGACTTTGCTGCAATTTCCGATGCCTGGAAGGCATTTTCTTTGAACGAAATAAGAAACTCACGCAACTTTTGTAGTAGCTCAAAATTTAAATCCAATTCTATGTTATCACGCTGCATCGTCTTACTTAGCAAATTAATTTTATTTAGCATTTCATACCAAACTGACAATGTTACAAGGAACGTGAAGTTTTTTAATTCTTTTGCTAGAGAATTAGCTTCTGTTCTGCATTTTGGATCATTAGCTTTTCTGAGACCTCAACCAATGCGTCATAAATATCACCAATTTGATAGCGAATGGCTTTTACACTGCTCACTTTACAATCCCATCTAGTGTCGGACAATGGTTTCACTGTAAGATTTTTCACATGTTTTTTTATGATTTGCCATCTTTGAACTGATGCAGAAAATAAAACATAAATTTGCTGATCAATATCAAAAAATATTTAGCAACTACAGAGGATTTAGCCACTGGCGGCGGAGCAGAGGGGCAGCCCCCCCTAAAACTTTTAAGGGGGGGGCGCCGACCCTCCCCTTGAATTTCCAGTCTGCCCCCCCTCCTAAAATTTTAACTTTGTTTAACTTTTTTAACTTTGTAATTCATTTTAGTTTATATGTATCATTTTCATTTTCATGATTTATTTGATTTATTTCTTAAAGTTAATATTTGAAAGAAATTATAATTAATTTACATTTTACAGTAATCACATTATTGAGAGTTGTTGTGGCATATTTCAAAACTAGTGGCAAGTATCCGGCTTTGCCCGGGTTAAAAATAAGGTTTTCTGTTTATTTAAGAAGCGTAATTTGACGTTTAATTAAGATTTAAAATAAGACGCGTAAAAAAAGGATTTATTTGCATGCAATAAAAGGGTACACTTATCTTAAAGCAATGTGATACACAACATTTTTGCAGTTCCTCTCTCCCCTCCCTCTCTCTCTCTCTCCCTCTCTCTCTCTCCCTCCTTCCCTCCCTCCCTCCCTCTCTTCCTCCCTCCCTCCTCTCTCTTTCCTCCCTCCCTCCCTCCCTCCCCTCTCTCCCTCCCTCCCTCTTTCCCTCCCTCCCTCTCTCTCTCTTAGGCATGACTGTAGCAAAAGATGACAATTCCTATGGATGAAGGAATGGAATGTAATAATGTAGTAAGTAATGTGATATTTGGTTCCCCGTACCGATCATATTTATAGTAAGTTAGCTATGTGGGAGAGAAGCTCGTAAAACCTGAAATCGAGGTAAAAGTTTGCCAATTTTCATGTCTTTGATATCCAAAATAATTAATTACAATCAAAGTACCCATTAAGATGGAACGAAACCTGTTTAGGAACATTCCCCATGTAATTTTGTGTACGTGTACCAAATTTCACGTTATTTGGTTGTTGTGCTTATTAAAAAACATTAGCTTGTGAAAAGAGGACTTCCAAAAGGTTTAATAACAATGATATTATTGTAATCGTTAGTTTGCGCAAGCTATTGAACGAAAATAAAATAAAAATCGTGTTTTTAAATTTTTAAAACATTGTAAATAATTTGTGATCTTTTTAATTTTTTCAATAATTTTTACAAAATTGGCGGCCCCTTTGAATTTGGCGGCCCTGGGCAAATGCCCAGTATGCCCAGTGCTAAGGCCGGCCCTGGGTCCATGCTTAGTAAGAGGTGTTCCAATGCGTTTTTTTGCCTTGGGTCCTTAAATGTACATTAGCTATGGGCCCCCATATCAGAGGCGTAGCTGAGGGGTGGGGGTACATATGTCCCCGGGCGCCGAGGTTCAGGGGCGCCAAATGGTATATTTTACATATAATATTATAATGGTATTAAAAAGGTATTAAAAAGGTAAAATGCCCCGGGCGCGAGTTGCATTGCCCACCCCTCGCTACGCCTCTGCCCCATATGTTGTTTTTTTTGTGTGTGTAGGTCCCTCCAAAAAAAAAACGAAGCAACGGTTATGATATTATGATCCAATAACGACGTCATTTATTTATTTTCCCCAAGTCTTTACCCAACCCCCCTCCTCCCGCCAAAGTAAGGGTTACTTTGACTTTATCATTGTTATGAAGTAAGTATATGTATGTCGCATTATATAATTAATCCCCCAGAGCTTGTTATAAGTCATTTAAGTACAACTGTTGTAAGGCTGGCGAATTCAAATGATTATTTAAAGATAGGCCTATATTATAATTTAAACTTGTATAATAAACTTGACATGACATATTTATTGTAATATTATGAACATGTTGTGTGTCGTGTAATATATCCAATCCGTCATTGTTAAACGATAACTTTTTAATGTAAAGAAATACATATTTCACTTGGAAATGGGTTTAATTAATATAATGTGAAACGAAGTAGTCTTTAAATGCGATTTGTTAAGGCCCTTATACATTTTGACATTGGCAATCAGTCATAATGTCACGTGCATGCACGAATTTATGAGCTGTTATACAATCCAACGGTCGGCAACCGGAGGTCGGCGTACCCCTGGAAGGAGTCTGTGCGGATGATACTAGTAAATCACAGGGAAATTGACGTTCGTTCTCATTTTTTTGTTTATGAAGTTAACACCTTATAATTATGAAGTTAACACCTTATAATTATGAAGTTAACACCTTATAATTATTAAAGATTTCCGAGATGCGTCGTATATTTATCTAAGGATGCAATCAATGAAACCCAGCGAAACTCATGAGACACTTGCTGTCAGAAAGCACTTTTATACTTTCTAAAGAATTAAAACCAAGTTCGCACATTAGCGAAAATGTCTGTGAGGATTAGTCCTTTCTAATAGCTTCTTATCTAACAGCATCTCATGTCCGAACGGCAGGGTTGTTAATATTGCAATATTGTATTGGTATTGGCAGTATTGCCAATACTTTTTTAAGTATTGGTACGATATTGCAATACTTCTTGAAATTTGATATTGGTATTGGTATTGCCCATACTTATTTTTGATATTGGTATTGATTTTTAACCAATACTTAAAGCAATATTCAATAAGTTCTCTACAACATTGGTTGTGAATAAAGCTGAATATAATAAATTTTTCTTTGGTGTCGCCAACTTTCGAGTGACATTGCCAAGCAATTTTTGAATGAGACTGAGCAATGAATGATAATAGAAATCATATAAGATATATGTGGCAATGAGTATTGACCAGTGAGTACTCTAAGTAAATTGATTTCTATGGAATTTGCTATTCTTTCCAAGCTTTTTTCCGGTTGCATTAAATAATTTTCTTGAGTGTTTATTGTTATTTGCAAAGTATCGTCAGGCAGATCACTTGGTATGCTTTTGGTAATACCTGGTGAAACCCGGTGGAAACTCAATGTATGATGCTGTCACCAGAGTTTACAACATTCTCTGTGTAAGTGACATGGAAGTTGTTGATAAACTTTGTGATGAACTTGATATCAAAAGACTACAGCCTGTACAGAAAACATTTGTTAAAGAGTATGTTACTGTTATGAAGCCTGTTTGCTGTGCACTATATATTTTGCAGGGTGAAACTAAAAAAGACATTGGACTTGGTTTCCTTTTACCAACACTTGTCATGATGAAGGCTCAGTTAAACGTGTTTCTTGATCAAGGAAAGAATGATCGGCTCGTAGTTTGTTCTCCATTAGCTTCGTGTCTTTTGCATGCCATCGTAGAAGATTTGCAAACATGTTTGACAGCATTGATGCTCAGCTGGCATTCGTTGTACATCCCAAATTCAAGTTGGACTGGATGGATGATGATTTGCAGCGTTCGCATCTTATTGAAGTACTGAAGAGACGCGTTTCACAATCACTGATGTGAATCAAGAAATTAATAATTACTTGGTAGACACTTCAGACAGTATTGCATCATTGGATGCCTATCCACATATCCGTAAAATATAAATATACCTGAATACAGGACTTCCTTCAAGCGCTGCTGTTGAAAGGCTGTTTTCATTAGGACAGCGGTCGGGGAACCGGGGTAAATTACCCCAAATGGGGTAAAAATGAAATTTTTGGGAGTAAAAATGAAACTTTTGTGAGTAAAAAGTATATATTTTTAATTTGCTGTGGGGTAATATCAACTTACAAACAATATTTTTGGGTAATGATTAAAAAAGTTCCTCGACCGCTGCATTAGGAGGACGATTCTTTTTCCCTCTTCGTTCACGACTGAGCAGAGCGCATTTTGAAATGGTTACTTTTCTTTGCCTGGCTAAGTGGTAACTGCAAGTTAGGTGGCGTTACCCTGTGAACTCTACTGGAATTTATCGTTAGTTTTTCAGATAAAATGCAATCCACTGACTGGGTCTGACTGCTTTTACTATAGTGTGATGTTTAACTGTTTGCTTTTCTATGACAGTCATTTGCTTCATCCATCCATCCATTGATTCATTCATTCACAATATGTGTACATCATACATATTAAAAATCTTGTTGCTAAAGGACGTTAAGGTATGCCGACTTATTTAATAGTAGTTTATTATGTTGTCAAAGACATTTGGATGCTTTGAGGGAAACTGATGAAGCAAGTGTTAACTATTGAATAAAATTTGGTTAAAAATACATCATCTAAATTAGCCAAAAATGTTGTTATCGTTTATCGATGTAAGTGATATAGAGCAATGAATTACGTATTTGCGTTTTATTCATCGAATGACCCAAATATTGGTATTGGTATTGGCAATAATAAATAAATATTGGTATTGGTACTGCAATACTGGTATTAAAATTGTATTGGTATTGGTATTGCAATACTGGTTTTAAAATTGTATTGGCATTGGTATTGCCAATATTTTTTTTTAGTATTGTTAACAACCCTGAATCATATCAATATTTGATAGTGCATAGGTCAATATGTTCTCTTCAATAGTTGATATTACATAGTACCAAGGGAGATAAGAAGATTTAAAATACCAGGAAATAAAACCACCAATCAAAATGTAACATAAATATTTCTATTTCCAAACGTGTGCAAGTTGAACTTGTGTAGAAATATTTAGTTGTATGGAAAAACTCAATCAGGTTTTTGCACTCATAATTACTGACAAATTCGATAGAAAAATGAAAGAATTTAAGATCAGATTTTGGCAAATTTTCTCATTTTCTTCGTTTTCATTCATCCGTGTACAAAAAAACAGTATACTTAAATACATTCATATAATATGCTTTCAATTTTTGTTTAAAATGTTATTTTTGTTTTTCATTTCCACCAACTAAAAGTTATTTTAATTATATTTTTAACTGAGCTTACATCTGGGTCACATGGTATTCTTGAAAGGTAATAGTTAACATTATCTGTGCTGACATTGTAGCATTTCTGTAGTATTCTGATTTTCCCATTGAAGCAATGTAACTTGGTTCAGTTAAGGTACTCATAAATTCAGTTCATATACATATAAAATTCGCATTCATCTTACATTATAAGCAATATGTAGGTCATGTCTAAATTACTTTTTACTTGTAATAATTTTCACTAACGGAACATGTTAATGGTGTATGTTTATAATGTTAGCACAATAATACACACTCACAGTCTCCACATATATACATAGAGGTAAGAGTCTGCAAACAGAAAAACAATCATACATGCAATAAACACACACACATACAACAAGCACAAGCACATACAACAAAACGCACAATTATAAACACACACAATCATACGACAAACACACACTACACAACAAGCACATACAATATTACATACAACAAACACACACATACAACAAACACACATACAACAAACACACACATATACAAAAAACACACACACAACAAACACACACACATATACAACAAACACACATACATACAACAAACACATATACAACAAACACACACAACAAACACACACATATACAACAAACACAAACATAATACAAAAACACACACATACAACAAACACACACATATACAACAAACACACACACATACAACAAACACACACATACAATAAACACACACATACACAACTGTCACTCATTGCCCGGGTCCAACCACTTGGCAGCCCCTTCGGTTTGATTTTAGAGCATTTTCGAAAAAAATGCTCTGTTGTCCAATTTTGTCTGTATGTGTGTCAGTCATCACCTAGATCTCAATAACCATAAGTCCTAGACCCATGATGTATTATCATTTTGTAGGTCTTGGCCTGCCATGTGTGCAGCAAAAGTTCATTTTGCGATCTGACCTAGAGGGTAAATGAGACTTATGCGTTTTACTATATAAGCTATATTAACAATGGAGCGCCTATATCTCAACAACCATAAGTCCTAGATCCATGATGTATATATCATTTTGTAGGTCTTAGCCAACAAGTGTACATCAAAGTCCATTTCGCAAATCTGCCTCTCAGAGCCAAATATAATTTCTTATGTACCGTTTTGGCTTATATTTAAATATAAATAATAAAGCTAATCAAAGGGCGTAATCATTATTTATTTTGTAATAGTTATTCATATGATTACCCATCTCTAAATTTATCAAAATTCATGCGCGTGAATATTTATAGCTGTAACCCGGAAAAAAATACGGATTTCGTCCGGCGAAAATGCTTTAAAGCTGCTTTGTCCGAAACGGAAAAGACTTAAATTGCTTGTTTTCTTTAATTCAAAATTAAAAGTTCCGTGTTTTTCAATAACAACATTTCAGACCAAGATGTGTTTTAAAGGATACATCACTTGCAACCAGTAAACAAGAAAAATAACTTCCATGAAAAATGGGATGATGGGCCATAGAAGTAAGAAACATACAGCCCTGAAAATGTGCATGAAAAGCAAGATTGCAAAAGGCATCAATAAATGAGTTTATAAAACTTATTGTATTTAAATCATGAAGCTACTTATTTGTTATTGATAAGTTTTTATTTTATACTAATATTAATTGTATTAATGTTCTAATTTGTTAACAGATGCTATCAGATGTTTTATTTGGCTAATTTTAAGATTGAAGTATAGAATAGGTGAATATGAAAATTAATTAAATTATCCTCTATTTTTTATTTCAAGAATGAATGTTTTTTAGTTACATTTAAAACAAACAGCTTTGAAGCACAAAATGGCAGCATCGTTTGAATAATCAATCAGACTTGTGCATTGAATTCATGGCTCTAATAATGTTATTACCTAATTACGATCTGTTTTAGCACTAGTTCAATTGAAATTCCAGCAGATATATATGTCGATGTATCATCAATATCCGTTTCATGTTGTAAGCGATTGTCGTGGTGCTCTGCATGTACACAGTGTCCAGGTGACCCATGATGCCCTGGGGCCCATGATGCCCATAATCCCCTGTTCAATACTCGAAACTAACAGCCAGCTCTAAAAAAAGTTGGAAACGTGCATACTAAAGTGTTTGGTGTAAAAAGCCCTTTTGTTTAAAAAAATCTCTGGACAATGAATTGGTGACCTTCATTGTAAGAGGACGGCATTTGAACATTGGGCTGACATTTGAACATTGGGCTGACATTTGAACATTGGGCTGACATTTGAACATTGGGCTGTCATTTGAACATGAGGCTGACATTTGAACAATTTTATTGCAAAAAATGCGATAAAGAATGTAACTGAAAATGTTTATCTTTATTTTCTAAAGGGATAAATAAAGAACAATCTGAAAGTTTTGTGTAGCATTTATCAAGCAGATGTCAAAATCATTTTTAAAAATCCAAACCTGACTATTGAATATAAATATTCTTTAAGTAAATAATGTGAAAGTGTGTTTAATTTCATGGTATTTGTTTCAACAAATTATTTCTGTTTGATTTTAAAAAAGGTTGTGTCCCTTTACCTGCTGGCTTCTTTAATGAGTTCTATAGCAATACACAGTCGTTTAATAAGAAACAAAAACAACAGAAGGAGAATCGCTAGTAGTTGTTATACATCCTAAATAAAACATTTAAATGTTACACATTCATATGTTATACATCCTGAATAGAAACATTTAAATATTACACATTCATATGTTATACATCCTGAATAGAAACATTTAAATATTACATTTATATGTTTTACATCCTGAATAGAAACATTTAAATATTACACATTCACAAGTTATACATCCTGAATAGAAACATTTAAATGTTACACATTCATATGTTATACATCTGAATAGAAACATTTAAATGTTACACATTCATATGTTATACATCCTGAATAGAAACATTTAAATGTTATTCATATGTTATACATCCTAGAAACATTTAAATGTTACACATTCATATGTTATACATCCTGAATAGAACATTTAAATGTTACATTCATATGTATACATCCTAAATAGAAACATTTAAATGTTACATTCATATGTTATACATCCTAAATAGAAACATTTAAATGTTACATTCATATGTCATACATTGTATAGAGATACATTCATATGTTGCAAATTATAAGAAGACATCCAGGTGTTACACATTGTATTGTAGCGACATCCTGATGTTAAACATTGCATATAGCGACATCAGATGTTAAACATTGCATATAGCGACATCAGATGTTAAACATTGCATGACGACATCAGATGTTAACCATTGCATATAATATCCAGATGTAAACATTGTATATAGCGACATCCAGATGTTAAACATTGCATATAGCATTTTAGATGTTAACATTGCGTATAGCACACCAGATGTTAAACAAACATACAGCACGATACAGATGTTAAACATTGCATATAGCGACACCCAGATGTTAAACATTGTATACAGCGACATCTGATGTTAAACATTGTATATATCGACATCCAGATGTTAAACATTGCTTATAAGCGACATCCAGATGTTAAACATTGTATACAGTGACATCCAGATGTTAAACATTGCATAGCGACCATCCAGATGTTAACCATTGCATATAGCAATATCCAGATGTTAAACATTGTATATAGCGACATCCAGATGTTAAACATTGCATATGCGACATCCAGATGTTAAACATTGTATATAGCGACATCCAGATGTTAAACATTGCATATAGCGACATCGGATGTTAAACATTGCATATAGCGACATCCAGATGTTAAACATTATATATAGCGACATCCAGATGTTAAACATTTAGTTTCAAAGTTAGTGCAGAGCAGTTCTTAAATAATATTTTTTATAAAGGTACATTTGGTGTTCTATAGACAAAGTAACTTTATACGGTCCTAGGCTAATGTACATTAAGGACTCAATGCCAAGGTAATTTGGGGATCATAGACTAATAATCTTAGAAAAATGTGGGCCTTCTGATAACCCCGAACTGTCAAATCATTTTAGTCGGGGCCCATGACAAGCGCTAAGAGTGCCCTTCCTTGTGGCTGGTAAAAGACTATAATGTAGGGCCCATAGCAGTAGGGGCCCAAGGTAGACACCTACTTGGTCTGTCTATAAGAACGGCTCTGTGCCCTGGGTGGACCACCCCACAAATAGCTACTTACTTCACTGTGGGTCCCGCCCAACTCATAACTTACTCCACTGTGGGTGGACCACCCCACATGCTACTTCACTGTGGTGGACCGCCCACACATAGCCACTTACTTCACTGTGGGTGGACCGCCCAACTCATAGCTACTTACTTCACTGTGGGTGGACCGCCCCACACATACTCACTTACTTCACTGTGGGTGGACCGCCCAATTCATAGCTAACTCCTGTGGGTGGACACCCACACATAGCTACTTACTTCACTGTGGGTGGACCGCTGTAGCCACTTACTTCACTGTGGTGGACCGCCCCACACGCCACTTACTTCACGTGGGTGGACCGCCCCAAACAGAGCTGCTCACTGTGGGTGAACTCCCGATAAGTATTTTAATTTTTTACTAACAGTAACGAGTAATAATTTTTAATATCTAGCTATTGGCCAACATTGTTATCACTTGAATTTTTAATTTTTTTTAAATATTTACAACTATCACACATTTAAAATGAATAGGCTACTTACCAAATGCTAGCCAAGTTTTTTCAAGGACAGATAGTATTTGAAATTCATAGCAAAAGCTTGTGATAGTCCATATTCCTCCGTTGCATTTAGACCTTTCAGTGTGTAATATTGATTAAAACAATAATAGCATGCTGAAACAAAAGTAAAAAGACATTAGCAATAAGCTGTATCTATATGTATCTCTATGTATCTATATATATCTATATGTATTTATAGATGTGGTCGTCCCTGAATAGATTTGAGGCAATTTATTTCCAGTCAGATATAATGATCAATGCAATAATCAGGAGAAACTGTTGTGGCAAGGACAGACACATGATTTCAGTAACAGAATGTTATTACACCCATTGTTTGACAGCTTGTACAAAAAAATTTTTTATGAATGTTCCAGAAACGCCAGTCAGTAAAAAGAAAAAGTCTAGGATTTTAAGGCGTCGTAGATTGTGATTCTATTAGAAGGGTACCAGGGTGACGTAGATTGTGATTCTGTTTGAAAGGTACCAGGGTGACGTAGATTGTGGATATATATATACTTTGGTCTTTGTGTAATAAATACAAAGGGATACTTACGTTGATTGAAGGTTTGTGTGAATCTTGACTTTTTCCATACGTACACATTGGCGCACCGGGTGACACTAACATAGCGGTGACGCCAAAATGAACAATTCTAAATTTAATAACAGAAAGAACTCGGTATAGTTGTTTGTATAACAGATCATAGTCCAAAATATGAGCTGTAGCACAGGGTGTATCATGCAGAACGTCTGGAGCTTAGGTACATGAATCCAATGTAAAACTGGTTTGATCAATCTAGAGTTATTTGCCAACGTGCTAAAACGCTCAAGGGGGGTGGGGACACCCTGAATTTTCCGCACCGGGTGACACCAACCACAGTGACGCCACGGCACTAAACACACAATAATATATATAAATACATACTCCCATTAAATTATTGCAGAGGAACGTTTGTTTGTTGTGAGTCATCTTTCAATGATAATAGTTGCATAGGCATTTATGACCTTGGACCTGCATGCAGGCCTAAAGAATACATTAAAATAATGAAGTTGGATTTGCTAAACTTTCTGTTAATTAATATCTGATTAGTCCTTAATGTATATTATGTATTTTTTTACCTTAACTTAAAGACTTGAATGTATCCTTGATGAACCAATATTAAATAACTTCTACGTGTTCTCAACAGATGAGCGCTGCATTCATTATAAATACCACTTGCCATCCAAGAGTTGTTCAAGAGAGTCTCAGAACAGTTCACTGCCATGTTCCGTCGTAAGGCTTTCCTCCATTGGTACACCAGAGGGCATGGATGAGATGGAGTTCACTGAAGCCGAGTCCAACATGAATGACCTGGGCCCTGAGTACCAACAATACCAGGATGCTACAGCTGAGGAAGAGAGGGAGCTTGAAGAGGAAGAGGTGAAGGTGAGAGGCATAAGCTCCACTTGATAATATAACTACTGCATCTGAAGTCAGCTGCAATGAAAGAGCCAAGATATTAAATGTATGAAGACCTATGCTCAAAATACTTCAGTCACCTGAGAATGAAAACGGAAACACACAAGAATTCACTTCTTCAAAAGTTTGTTTAATTTTCTTAAATCTCGGAAAACTTTCTATCATTTGTTAATGTTCAACCAACAAGCTGTACTTGCCTTACAATGTAATTAATGGAAGAATAAAAAAGCGATGTGTTAAAAATTATATTAATTTAAACTTCAGGCTAGAAATGATAAACATATTTTGTTTTAGAAATATCTTTTTTATGTTCATTTTAAAACACATTGTCAATTTGTATTTTTAAAATTTTGCAAACTGAAATTCAGCTCTTATGTTAAATTACAAAACTGTGCAACAAAATCGTTTGTTTTGATTTATTTATTTGTTCTCTTTTTAATATGAGTTGGTTCTAGTAAAAATGTAATCTGATCGGTACACACACATAAACAAACGCACACATAGCCTATATAACCTATAAAGTCAATAAAGTATTGCTGATTCAGTCACTGGGCTTGAAGTATTATGTTTAAGGTTATCCATTCCATCAAAAGACTTATCTATTCACTTGTAAGGTAACGTTCCGAATGACTCAGCTAGTGAGTCATTACCACAGAGTGACAAACACAAATGATTCGGTTTACATTTTTAGCTCTTTACTCATGGACTTAGTAGCCATGATAGACTGAAGACCTGGGCTGTCCCAGTAAACCTGGGACTACTTTATAGGTTCAAACAGTGTTAATCAGAAACCTAACTTCTGTAAGTAAACATCTCTAATTTTGTTTTACAACTAATTTTAGATGAAATGCGTATACATTTAAATATGGGCATATATATATATATATATATATATATATTACAGCTATCGTATTGTTTTAATGCTAACAGATTTATCAATAAAAAGCTGTGATCTGTGGCTATTGTTTGAACTTGGAATGTGTTCATTCCAATTATTTTCTCTCATATAAGCGGGGGAATGTAAAGCTTGTCCTTTAGAAAAAAAAACATGTTTGTACCAACCTCCTATTTGAGGGTGTGAATCATCACACCACAACAAACAATCGTTTGAGCCATGGCAACACACCATTGATTTATCTGGTCGACATGATTTACACGTATTCAGAATTTAAAATCATTTCAGTCGATACTCTTCATGACCCCCCCCTCCCCCAACCTTATGCCCCCCCCCCCCCTTTTTCTACCACCTAGTTACCGTTTACTCAGCATAAAATTTGTTTGGATGAAATAGGAATGCTGAAACATGAATGCTTGGCGGCCGATCGATAGTTTAAACTAATCCTTTGCAACAAAAATAATAATCATATACAATAAATACTAACTTTCAATAAATATGATTCGCACTGTGAAAGTTAAAATATTCCGACACTATTGAGTATTGTGGTGTCAATAAGCAGTATTATAATTATAAGAAAACCAAATGCCTCAATCATATTCGTTTTAAACGTGACCAAACGACAAACGTACATTAAATGGCATACACCCCTCCTCGTCCTACCAAACAGAACACACCGGTATGTATTATAATCGTTCTGTTATTGGGGTTAACCTATCGATCGGTGTATACCTGGTTTCCATAGAGTTGGCACAAAGGGAGATCATTCTAGATTGATCAATAAAAATGATTCTTTGTTATCGGTACCTTTTGATTCAATATGTTACAGTCGAATTCAGAGTTATAAAGAACGCACTGGCTCCACGACCGTCAAATGACGGACGATGTATTTTTTTTTTTACCGCTTCCGTCAACAATTGCATAGCCGAGCAATTATACATTAAAATGAGAGGTTAGTTTGTGTGGCGCGCTAGTGATGTAGGTTGTACGCTTAGCTGAGACCCAGTTTGGCTAGCTATGTGCGGGTTCGATTCCTGATAGAGACATACATTTTTTTGTTCAGATTTTATTTTTCAGGATCAGGGTTAGGGATAGGGGGTTAGGGATAGGGTTAGGGTGAGGAGCAATATCTATTGATGGTCATTTTTTAATAAATCATAAATTTTTTTTCCAGATTTTTTTTTCAGGATTAGGGTTAGGGATAGGGATAGGGTTAGGGATAGGTTTTATTACATAGAGTAGTCAGCTTATATTCAGCATCTAATGTATCCATGTAGAAGGGCCCCCCCTGTGGTGGGGTCCTAAACCTTAGGGCGTCAATTTTAAATTGTTTATGTATTTACTCTGCTGGGTAATAGGGGTCCAGAGTGGGGCCCCGGTTATCATAGTTTGTCAGGGGCCCCAGAATTCCTGCCTGCGGCCTTGTACATAGTAACTATAGTCAGTAACTATAGCCAGGAGCGTTTAACTACACATTTTAAAAAATGACAAGAGGACAAAACCAGAGGTGGCTTTAGAAGTAACTGGGGCCTAGGACGAGGGTAGTTTGTGGGGCCTAGATGAAGTGTCTGACGGGTATCCGACAGTCGTTAGTGTGGGATATTTGCAGGACCACAATCAAAAGCTAGTCCTTTTATAATGCTTCTTTTTTTAACACCTTATGTAGATTTCCCTATACTTTTTCCCTTTAACAAATGTATAGCTACAGTAATGTAATTATCTCCTATCGTGAGATATTTTTCATGCACGAGACATGGGGTGGGAGGGGGAGAGAGAAAGAAAGGAGCCCCCTCCCCCCCCCCCCTTCAAGTGTCCGCTGATTAAAACATATTTCAAACAAAACAAGTGGAATACATTAGAATCATTGTATCGGCGTCGACATTGGTGACTGGAGGAGGGGGGGGAGGGCGACTGGAGGGAAATGTTTTACATATGTTGTTTATATTACTGACCCAATCAAACATTGGCAACGTTTATATGACAATCAATATAATTAAGGGTACCTCATATTATACAAACTTTATTTAACGCTAATGTAGGCCTATAGTTTATTCAATCAGATGAGGAAATAATAAATTACATATTTAAACCATTTTTATTTGTTATGTATTTTTTAACAAAGTTTATTTACCGCGTTTATTCACACATTTAAACAAAATGGTAAGCAGGCGGTACACAATGACAGTATGACACGCATACCTTTTAAGACTTCTTTGCGGGAGGGAGTTAGTGGGGAGAATCAATCAGGTCAGCGACTTCAAGTTTCAAAGCCAGTGATCGTAACTAGACCTCTCCTCCACTACCCCACCCCCTTCCCCCACCCCTCTTCTCCCAATAGCATAGCGACGAGTTTCCAACAACAAAAGGTTCGCGCCAGTCCGCGGTCCCAGTCTGGTCCTGTTGACAGTGTTACCCGAGGCAACGGCTCCATGACCACCGTATCGCGGTGCAGTCTGGGTACGACGTATATAAACGAAGATGGAGCCGGTCGACACAGTTTCAGGTGGTCTAACAACAGATCATAACATTAAAGTAAATTATTTCTTTTTTTGTCCCTTTACAAGAACTAACAAGTCAGCATGCGTGAGATCGTCCATCTTCAAGCTGGCCAGTGCGGTAACCAGATCGGTGCCAAGGTATGGGTTGATCTAGGTTTTTATTAGCCTGTGTTTTACTTTTAAAGCTTATGTTTTGGTTTGTTGTAATTGTGCCATAACACTACTAATAACAGTGTGCTATTAAAATCTATACATTTCGCTGGTACATTGGTCTAGTTCGTTTAGTCTTTTAGTTTAACGTATAAGTGACTGGTATATGCAAAACATTTCAAATATATACTTGTCGCTGAAATTTGATGGTTAAAGAACAGGAAGACTTGAAAGACTTGATGTAAATAGTAAATTTAAAAGAAAAAAGAATGTTTCATTAGATAATAAATGTATCACTTTTTTCGTTTAATTACATAAATGTATTTTAATTCACTAAGCTGTTTTGGTCATAATTGCTTGTTACACATCCAATAACTCTTTTTCTAGTGCTGAAACAAAAAAGTGAAGTGTACAGTGTGCTTATCAATTAGTTGCTTATGTAAATCTGTAGAACTGTAATTCTATAACATTATCAAATAAGCAGAGTGTAGTGGCCCTGCATGTCCTATTCGTTATATAAGGGATTGTTGAAATCAATAAGAAATAACAACTATATCTTTGAAATTTAAAATGATTAAACTGAGGATTCCACAGAAAGCTATTTGTTGCACAAGTAATTATTCAGAAGAATGAATTATTTATCATCTTTTATCACAGGCCCACTCTAACCGTAAAGAAAATTAATACACTGTGCATTATTATATAGCATTAGGTCTCTTGATAGAACCGCTCAGTTAAGAACCTTAATGGGTCATTGCCTTTAGACATCTCTATTGGTAGACGCTGTATTGTAGTGAAAAGAATACATTGCATCTTCATTATGTAGCCTACTTAACAAACACAATCTAGATTACCAGAATTTTAAAAACTGTGTTTCTTTGTATATGTCTAGTTCTGGGAAGTAATCTCTGATGAGCACGGTGTTGACCCAACTGGTACATACCATGGTGACAGTGACCTGCAGCTAGAGAGAATCAATGTCTACTACAATGAGGCAACTGGTGGCAAGTACGTCCCCCGTGCCATCCTGGTCGACCTTGAGCCTGGCACAATGGACAGTGTCAGATCTGGTCCATTTGGACAGATCTTCCGTCCAGACAACTTTGTCTTCGGTCAGTCAGGTGCCGGTAACAACTGGGCCAAAGGTCACTACACAGAGGGAGCTGAGTTGGTTGATTCAGTTCTTGATGTTGTCAGGAAAGAGGCTGAAGGATGTGACTGTCTTCAGGGTAAGATGACCTGCACATTTGAATGTGTAATTAAAGAAATAAATGAAACTTTCATTGTAAGATACAATACAGCATACCGTTATCAAGATATTACTGCTCTGTGTATATTTTAAATTGATAAATGAAAGTTTCATTGTAAGATACAATACATCATACATTTATCAAGATATTACTGCTCTGTATATTGTTTTAAATTGATAAATGAAAGTTTCATTGTAAGATACAATACATCATACATTGATTAAGATATTACTGCTCTGTATATTGTTTTAATTTGATAAATCAATGTTAACTAATTTATCATGATTGTCTATAATACAGGATTCCAGCTGACACACTCACTTGGTGGAGGCACTGGATCAGGTATGGGTACACTGTTGATCAGCAAAATCCGTGAGGAATACCCAGACAGAATCATGAATACATTCTCAGTTGTACCATCTCCTAAGGTAAGTTGAACACATTCTCAGTTGTACCATCTCCTATGGTAAGTTGAACACATTCTCAGTTGTACCATCTCCTAAGGTAAGTTGAACACATTCTCAGTTGTACCATCTACTAAGGTAAGTTGAACACATTCTCAGTTGTACCATCTCCTAAGGTAAGTTGAACACATTCTCAGTTGTACCATCTCCTAAGGTAAGTTGAACACATTCTCAGTTGTACCATCTCCTAAGGTAAGTTGAACACATTCTCAGTTGTACCATCTCCTAAGGTAAGTTAAACACATTCTCAGTTGTACCATCTCCTAAGGTAAGTTGAACACATTCTCAGTTGTACCATCTCCTAAGGTAAGCTATAAAATTAATGACAGTTTTATTACCAGTGTTTATCATAACATTTTATTTTATATTAACATTTGCCAACATATGAATAGAATAACCAAATTACAGTGGATGAAATAAGCCTATTGATTCTTGATTTGTTCCATTCTTGTCTTCACCATATGAATAGTAAAAACATAAATCCTGACCCCCCCCCCCCCCCCCCGTTAAAGAACTGCTAATGATTTTAGAAATGATTGTCTGTGTAGTATAAAACAGTTGTAAAGTTTCAGATAATTCTTATGTACTTGGCTTAAGATAAAAATTAAATGACATTACATTGTCTTAATTAATTAATCTATTGATTTCGATGTGTCTATGTCTCTATCCAATTAGGTATCAGATACAGTAGTAGAACCATACAACGCTACTCTTTCAGTTCACCAACTTGTAGAGAACACAGATGAAACATACTGCATTGATAATGAAGCCCTGTATGATATCTGTTTCCGTACCCTGAAACTAACCACACCCACCTATGGTGACCTCAACCACCTTGTCAGTGCCACCATGTCTGGTGTGACCACCTGCCTCAGATTCCCTGGCCAGTTGAACGCTGACTTGAGAAAACTGGCCGTCAACATGGTCCCCTTCCCCCGTCTCCACTTCTTCATGCCCGGCTTCGCCCCACTGACCTCCAGAGGCAGCCAACAGTACAGAGCCCTGACTGTCCCAGAGCTGACCCAGCAGATGTTCGATGCCAAGAACATGATGGCTGCCTGCGACCCACGTCATGGCCGTTACCTGACAGTTGCTGCCATGTTCAGAGGCCGTATGTCCATGAAGGAAGTTGATGAGCAGATGTTGAATGTACAGAACAAGAACTCATCCTACTTTGTTGAATGGATCCCCAACAATGTGAAGACTGCAGTCTGTGATATCCCACCTCGTGGTCTGAAGGTCAGTAATGAATATATTTTAACGGTTTACAATAAGTTTCCATTCTTTTGAAAGCATTGTTTACTGGCCCATGATTCAATTTTCGAGGTCCATGTTTAATATGCATCCGGCATATTTTATGTTATTTTCAAAAGATTTACAGGGGCACACAACTCCTATTTTCTTTGTCTCACTATAGACCAAGTTGTATAGCAAACACTGGTTTTTCCTATTAGATTGTGAAAGTATTTGAAACCTTTTAGTAACTTAGACATCTAATATCACATATTTTAGTTATTCCTTAAATCTAGTCTTCCATACAAAAAAACTCTGATAGTTTCATATGTCACTATGTTCAATTAATTTAAAAATAGATTAGTGTATACTATAGTATATTAAATTATCATTGGACAGATGAGCGCCACCTTCATTGGTAACAGCACTGCCATCCAAGAGTTGTTCAAGAGAGTCTCAGAACAGTTCACTGCCATGTTCCGTCGTAAGGCTTTCCTCCATTGGTACACTGGTGAGGGTATGGATGAGATGGAGTTCACTGAAGCCGAGTCCAACATGAATGACCTGGTCTCTGAGTACCAACAATACCAGGATGCCACAGCTGAGGAAGAGGGAGAGTTTGAAGAGGAGGAGGGTGAAGGTGAAGAGGCATAAACTCACTTGACTATATAACTACTGCAACTGAAAAAAAAATCTATGAAAGACTCAAGACATTTCGTTTGCCAAGATATCTTCTGTGAAGACCCAAGAAACTTGAAGAAATTAAAAACACTGATGGTTTTATTTGTTACATGATGTTGTTGTTTATTTAATTCCTTTCCATCTAGGATAAGAAAACAAATTAGTAAATGTTTTAACTATACATACAATCCTCTCTCAGCTATATAACTTTCAATGTTAAATTTTGACTTGAGAAACCATAAAATATTGTTTTCTTTGGTTAATTTTTTTGGCAAACATTATAGAACACATATTTGAATTGAATATGTTTGAACAATAAAACAACATGATTTTGTGAAATTGTAGGCTTTTTATTTTGTTTCTGGGAGCACTGTTGATTAGCTAGGCAGGTAGACTATTATAATCATACTATTGCAGTGCCGTACTGAATAGGACGGCGGTGGGAAGATATATGCAGTACTAAGTATTTATTTGCAGGGTAATAAGAGCCATTAAGGCTAGATATGACTGATGATAACACAATGACAACATACCCCATGAAACACATTATATGGGTGTCATTTTGACCAGGGCAACACAAAAAATACAAAGCCTTCTAACATAATGTTTTCCGTTCAGATTTGTAAATAGGGTAAGGGGTCCTTCACATACAACACCGTCTTAAAACACTAATTCTCCTTTTGTTGGGGTACTTGTTTCACAGCCCACCAAGCTCACAACATCGCCATTGATACTGGACATATGTAAGAAATACCCTTCATATATTCATATTGAATTCTACATTCCTCGGTTTACTTGAAAACTAAACATCCTGATAGTTTTTCTTACCCCCCCCCCCCGGTAATCTAGAGCATTGAGGCCCCTTGACCTCGCGCTCCAGCTGGAAAATCATTTTAACTCGAGGGCCCTAGAAAGTTATCACCATTACCCGCTGCCTGACAGACGGGCCACAGCTAGAAAATCGAGGGGCCCCTGACAAGGTATGTGACTGTGGCCTTGACTGTTTCATTTCCAATTTCAAAGTAAAATATTTGAATAAAAATAAATTTAAAAAATCACTCCCCTCCTCCCCCAATCCAATGTTTTGGGCTCTAACAGGTGTGCCGGCCTTTCTAGCGGTGGGCCTGGGCCTGACGATATTAGTAGCCTTGCTAGCGGTGGGCCTGACGATATTAGTAGCCTTGCTAGCGGTGGGCCTGACGATATTAGTAGCCTTGCTAGCGGTGGGCCTGACGATATTAGTAGCCTTGCTAGCGGTGGGCCTGACGATATTAGTAGCCTTTCTAGCGGTGGGCCTGGGCCTGACGATATTAGTAGCCTTGCTAGCGGTGGGCCTGACGATATTAGTAGCCTTGCTAGCGGTGGGCCTGACGATATTAGTAGCCTTGCTATCAGAATGTTAATCTCACCCATTGAATTGTCTTCGATGCTCAAGTATAAAACAATCAAGTTGCAGATAAGTTTCAAGATAAGTTTTTAAAGAGGAACAAATTATATATTGAAACGTCATAAGTTTTCGGCCGAATTAAAGTCCGAGTTGAGCCAGTGGTGGTCAATTTGTTCCATTAAATGGCCATCACGTGTGGTCCTATTGGTGCAATGTTAAAACTTTCAATGCACAATTTATGTATATTTAAAAAATGTGGGTTATATGTCCGTGTCTATTTTGTTGTTGGTGGGGAAAGGGGTGGTGTTCATGCTTGCCCCTCCCTACATTTTGAAAAAATGTCATAAAGTTGCTATTTGCCCCCCCCCCTGGAAAATTTCTGCACCCCCCCCCCCTGGAAAAATTCCTAGCGACGCCCATGGTGGTGTTCAGTATATTTCTTATGACCTTAATTCATCTCTACTTCCCCTACAATAGACTAAAGTAATTCTATCTACTACCCCTACAATAGACCAAAGTAATTCTATTTTAAGTAATCTGACCAAGTCTCACGTCTCGGCTGCTGTCAAGTCAATACACTGCACACACAGTCAGTATGATTAAGACAGTGAGTCATGGAGTGGAGAGCACATAAATGATTCAGGCGTTCAATAGTTAACTTTCAACTCATTCGTGAAGCAGTGTGGAATCAATACAGTAGAATCGATTATACACAGGCCTTTTTTATTTACTATTCAAATAGTGAAAACAGTTTTGTTGTTTACCAAAACCAGTTTAAAAAAATGTATTCTGAATTTTATTTATTGAATGTACGTTTGTATGCTTAGCTGATTCTGTCATGTTTTTTCATGACATGATATGCAGACAACACACATAATACAGACAACACATAATAAAGACTATACATAATACAGACAACACATAAAACACAGACTACAATATAACACAGACAACACATAAAACACAGACTACACATATAACACAGACAACACATAAAACACAGACTACACATATAACACAGACAACACATAAAACACAGACTACACATATAACACAGACAACACATAAAACACAGACTACACATATAACACAGACAACACATATAACACAGTTAACACACATAATAGAGACAACACATAAAACACAGACTACACATATAACACAGACAACACATAAAACACAGACTACACATATAACACAGTTAACACACATAATACTGACAACACATATAACACAGACTACACATATAACACAGACAACATATATAGCACAGACAACACAGATAGCAGAGTCTACTCAATACAGTACGTTATTCTTTGATATTTTGTGCTAAATTTTCTCACCGAATCAGTAGAAAAGAAACAGAAAATCTTATAAATTATTTGCTGTAATTAAACCGACATCGCATTATCAAGAATTTGATATTTTAAAAAAAAAGAAATTTATCTATCCCTTTTTTATATCATTGATCCTGTGGGGATGGGGGGATTGACCCCGAGCCCTCCCACCTCCGCAAATGAATCCCTAGATATATATGCGTGTCAGTAGATATGTTTAAATATTAATGAGTCTGTCTGTATCTCCTGTCAATAGATGTGTCAGTGTGTCTGTCTGTATGTCCTGTCAATAGATGTGTCTGTATGAGTGAGTCTGTCTATATCTCCTGTCAATAGATGTGTCAGTGTGTCTGTCTATATCTCCTGTCAATAGATGTGTCTGTATGAGTGAGTCTGTCTATATCTCCTGTCAATAGATATGTGTCTGTATCAGTAAGTCTGTCTGTATCTCCTGTCAATAGATGTGTTGATGTGTCAGTGTGTCTGTCTGTATCTCCTGTCAATAGATGTGTTGATGTGTCAGTGTGTCTTTCTGTATCTCCAGTCAATATATTTTTCTACGTGTCAGTGAGTCTGTATCTCCTGTCAATAGATGTGTTGATTGATGTGCAGGCTTGCGGAGCCGCCATATTTTTTCCGGCTCCGGCTCCCACAAATTTGACGGCTCCGGATCCGGCTCGGCTCCGGCTCCCTATTAAGATAGTATCACACGAGACAAAAAATTTTGTAATTGCGCCACGCAAACATGCCGCTGATAAAAAGTTATGCAAATTTTGACGCGTTCACCCCCATGTCGGTTTTACTAAAAACAAACCATTTCAGTGCATCCAGAATCATATCATTATTTTCGACCGAGATTTCACTAGTCGCCATTTTCATAAGTAATAAAAAGTTATTTCAGTGATCAAATTAGCAAATAGTAAAATGATACATTATTTAAAATATTTTAAAGACTTCCGTATTTATTATTTATAAATTCGAAGTGACTATTCGGACCCCATCCCAATAAAGTCTGATTGTTATTCGGACCCACAGCCTTATAAATTTATCTACTCTATTTCAGCTATTCTGTTTATAATAAAATTGTTAAATACAGAAAGCGACAATTTTTGTCTTTAGTCTATTACAAATTCGAGGTCAATTAATATACAAAATGACGCGTTCTATTTGTCGTCCTAGTAAAAATTTATTTTTAAATGATTGATACAATTACTCTATGAAATAAAACTGTTTTAACTTTATATATAACAAAATAACATGCCATTAAAAAAATTTCGGAGGGTAAACAAGATTTAAAACGTACACAAAACGATTCCCATTAAAGATTTCTTGTGGTGATGTGCGTGCACGCTATCATTTAAATGCTGCATTTGTGGCGTTTGTAAAACATGACAATATTTCAAATTGTAGGAGGCAAACAATCAAACAAATTTGGAATTTTAAAGCTAAAAAAAAAATTCTGCTTTAAAAAAAATCATTTGGGAGCCGTGGAGCCGCCAGATTTTTTCGGCTCCGGCTCCAGCAAAAAGTGCGGCTCCACGGCTACTCGGCGCCGGCTCCGCAAGCCTGTTGATGTGTCATGTCAAAATATAGTTGAATATCAATAGATGATTGTATGTGTGTGTTTGTGTATGTCACAGACTGTATTTAAGACATCTTCCGTGTAGCACCAAACCACCCCCCCCCTTTAAACCCCATACCCCTTTTCATACCCCCACCACTTCCCCTAAAGAATGTATGTTATCCCCCCTCCCTATAAATGTGCCTGGGCCAAAATAATAGCCGTGTCCTAGGACGCAGTGGATCGCCCATACCTGTCCACCCTCCTCCCACCTTCCATCTTCTGTAGCTTCCGAATTTAATGGCTTTTATGTCCACGACTGTAAAGTGACCAGTGAGTGTATCTGATCATTTGATAACGTATCTTGCCTGACCGTATCTGATCATTGATAAAGTACATTGCCCGTTCGCTCAGGAGATGGAATGAAATGTAATTTATAGCACCCACGCCTGTGTTTGACAACTGACATTGATTTATGTGGGGAAGTATGGAACCGATTAAGAGGGCCAAATAATATAAAGGAGATGATTTTTTCGAATTATGGTCCATTCCCTTGCGGGGGTCCATTCCCTTACGGGGTCCATTCCCTTACGGGGGTCCATTCCCATGCGGAGGTCCATTCCCTTACGGGGGACCATACGGCCATTCCCTTACGAGGGGTCCACACTGTATGGGTCTATTTAGACTCCCGACTCCGCGAATCGGTTCACTACTGTAAACTTAGCGGACAGCTAAGAGCTCTTCTCAGAGCTATTTGTATATGTATAGTCACAATACTGTAAACTTAGCTGACATCTAAGAGCTCTTTTCAGAGCTTGATGTATCTATGTTTTAAATAAAGTCAAGTGTTGGTCATACATTCGACTTGAGTTGGTCTGCATCTGTTCGTCACGTGGCTGTACACAAAATAAATTATTTGACTCACGCATTCAGCTCATATCTTAGATTACTCATAAACAACGGCCGTCACGACAGTCTACCTGCTAGCTTGTGACAGTGTATATGTCTCATCTAGGGAGCGACCGATATGCCTTTTTACCGATAGTCCGATACCGATATTTTCCCCCATCATTTTTGCCGATACCGATATTTTGCTATTAATGAAAGGGTGTCTTTCAGATGAAGAAGATTAGAAGAATAAAAGATTTGAAAAGACAGACCGGAAGACCGAAGTCAGAAACACAAACCATGTCTGCATAATCTCAGAAATCTACATGTTTATTGTTTAAAATTAAACTTATAACAAACAATTTGTTGTTTTTACTTTTTACTTGTACACAAACAGAAAAGTAAGATAAAGTTGTAAATAATTAATGTCAAACTAAAAAAGTAAAAATGTATTAATTATTAATTGTAACTTCACTAACTTGTGAAAGGTGTGATGAAATTGAAATAATTTTCTTCGTTAATCTTTGTAATTTTTACTAAATTTACTTGTAGCAGATTTTTAAAAAAGTTTGAAAAATTAAAAACACTTAATTATATCAGTAAATCACTTACCTCAGGTGAACAGTTAACTGGAAGTCTGTAAGTAAACTTTTACTCTGTAAACCAAAAAAAGTTTATAGAGTTACTAGATTTGTGGGAAAAAAAAAAACCAGTGTATCGGCAGCCAAAAAACGGCCGGTCCGATAGTTAACCGATAGTGCCTATTATCGGTCGCTCCCTAGTCTCACTATGCCTGCGCTTGAGTGTGTATGTGTATGTGAGTGTATTATTTTCTTACCTTACTGTATGTTAGTTTTTTCATTGTATGGCTTTCATGAATTTGGCTTAGATGATAAACGGCATATAGTCGAGTCGCTGAAGGTTAAGGCGTTCAAAATCGTATTTTTATTAGTTTAAGCTCTGTGTTTCAGATTAATTGCATCAGTTGTTATGTAACAGATTCCTTTCTTTCATCTATAATACAAATTTTACATCATATGTTCCGGTTTCCGTCTGTCATCGCTACTTCCGTCTGTCATCGCTACTTCCGTCTGTCATCGCTACTTCCGTCTGTCATTGCGACTTCCGTCTGTCATCCAACATGGCGGCATAAACAATTCATCCAAGATGGCGGCATAGACAATTCAAAGATGGCAGAAACATTTACTGTTTTCTTCTTAACATGCATGATCCGGATACCAACTGGCCAGCCGAGTAAGAATAGTCTCCTACATGGCTGACAGAATTGACATTGGACCAGCCATATGTTTAGTGACGAGGTGACAAAACACCGTACACTAACATACGGCAGGTAAGATCGTGAATGCCAAATGGCAATCACAATGTGATACTGTTTTCGTCCGCCTCATTCATTACCAAAAGGGCAAGAAGCGATCTTAGGAGAAGTTACACAAAATCATGCCCAATATTCTGTGATACTGTCCGAAACAATTTTTAAAACAAAAAGTGGTTCCAAAGGCCTATCTATATCTCACAGTAACGTAATAAATCTATGGTGTTCAATTTGTTATTAAATGAGAAGCGATCGTAAAAGAAATGTTTACAGAAATCGTTCAATTAATATTCTGTGCTATGTTCCACAATCTCAATTTTAAACCAAAATTATGGATACCTAAATATAATGTAATATTTATATTGTTTAAA
This sequence comes from Bulinus truncatus, assembly GCA_021962125.1. Taxonomy (NCBI): domain Eukaryota; kingdom Metazoa; phylum Mollusca; class Gastropoda; family Planorbidae; genus Bulinus; species Bulinus truncatus. The sequence goes on from JAGDYQ010000099.1 coordinate 2,669,158, forward strand.
TTGTTATTATTTCTAAAATATGTCTATTTCTAATGTACAATTATTTCCCTTTATTACTAACCTAAAAAAAAAAATACGTCACTTTTTTTTTCATTTGTTGACTATTACGTCACATGAATGAATTGAATAAGGGTTGAGATTGAGTAGCGCCGTACACAACGTTTACAATGCAAACTAACCCATTTATGATGGGGGCTTCACACAGAGGGTGTATGGAGGGGGCCCAGTTTGAGGAGGGCCCCCAAAATATTTTTTAAACTAAATATTAAGTACATTATCTCATGTCAAAATGTAGTGGCTTCCGAAGATGCCTAAAATCCCTTGGTTCGGCATTGGCTTCACAGAACTATAATGTTGAAAGCTTTGATATGTCTTTCTTTTTTAAGAGGCCTAATGTTTTCTGCGTCTGCGGCCTCAACTGCATTGATGGAATACTATGTTTTTAATTGAAGGTCAGCTAAAGGCTACACAACGATTTTTTTTCTTCTCGGGACCAAGCTTGAGAAGCGTCAAAAAATTATCTCATGCCAAAATGCAGGGGCAGCCCCCAAAGAGGCCAAGCCACCGGGCCCGTAAATCCCTAGGTTCTGCACTGCCGGGTCGGCAATTTTTCTTAGTTAATTGTACTATGCTACAATGTAAAACAGTCAATAAACCACCTGTTAAACATGTAGCGTTTTGCTTAACACAAGCACTCACTCACGTCTCTCTTTTTTTTTTTAAATACGCCATGTTGAACGTCATAAAACATTAAATGAATAACTGTTTGGAAAGGAGTCCATTAAAATATTATGAAGGAATATGATTTTAAGAGTTGTTGTTTATGTTTACCCATAGTGAGGATTATTTTTTTTGGGAGGAACTATTTAACATATGAATTTTATTTGATGTATTATTAGGTGTCCCTATTCTCAAATGTATTTTGGCTACAATAACCTGTTCATGTCCTTGAGGCCACTGCAAGTATATAGACAAGAGATGAGCGGACAGCGGACGCGTCCGCTTGCGGACGCAGATCCGCAGACTTTTCCGAATCAGCGGACTGACAGCGGATGCTTCGTATGGTTAAGTTGCGGACTCGCGGACTGACGCGGATCTTCTTTAGCGTTACCATAAAAAATTTCAAGTCATTTAAACAGATAAATTTCAGCAATGTGGACGCGCGGACTGACTGCAGACCAATGTTGTAAGATTCTGCGGACGCGGACGCGGATCATTGATAGAAATCCGCGGACGGACGCGGACGCTAAATTTCAAGATCCGCACACCTCTGATATAGACTGATTGTTAACGCGCTAAAATATATATCACCATTTTCAACTCCTACTGTGTGCCTACTCGCCGGTCCGGGTACCGGGCCTTTGATAACTAGTTGTAACAAACATCTTTTTTCTACAACTCAATACTTTAAGCAAAATGTATCGCACGTGTCAATGTTAAAAAAAGAAGTTTTAATTAAACATGAAATGTGTTGTCTGTTTCTTTTTTTAATGAAACAGTGACGTCAAGAATCAGAATCGAGAGTAGATGTTTTAGGGAAGAATAAGAATCGAATATGCATAGATAAAAATGCTGGAATCGTCCCATCACTAGTTATAAGATTTACTTGTAACTTACTTACAGTAACTAGTTGACAAAAGGCAGACAAAAATAAGTGAAACTTAGACTTAGAAGAAAATAAATATATATTAAAGTTTTAAAAATGTCACCAATTTCTCTGATACCAACATTTTGGTGAATGTGTGCAACTGTATTCAGTCATGTGTTCAGGTTGTACTACTAACGACGGCTCGGTCTTCTTATTGGATGCAGGCTGCTACTCTATTGCCAGGTCCCTATTGTTTCATTAGGGTCCATCTGATGGCACACATATTATTGTGCACGTGTCCGTCTCACGTCTTTGGATGTCACCCTTCTACTGTGACGGACATGGTATGGGTTAAAATGCATATTGCTGTGCCCAACGAGAATTTTAATTTCGTGTTTCACAATTTTAAGGACACGTGTGTTTCGTGTTTCACAATTTTAAGGACATGTGTGTTTCATGTTTCACAATGCCTTTTGCAGCGGCTGTGATTCTCACTGATGGTGTTCATATTTTTTAAAGGGGCACCAAAAAGTATATTTCACATATAATATTATTATATGGTTTTTTAAGGGAGAGGGGGCACTAAAACGCTATTAAAAAGGCATTTTGCCCCATGCGCTCAGTTAAAAGTGTTTCTTGATCAAGGAAAGAATGATCGGCTCGTAGTCTGTTCTCCATTATCTTCATGTCTTTTGAATGCCATCGATAGAAGATTTGCAAACATGTTTGACAGCATTGTTGCTCAGCTGGCATCCGTTGTACATCCCAAATTCAAGTTGGACTGGATGGATGATGATTTGCAGTGTTCGCATCTTATTGAAGTACTGAAGAGACGCGTTTCACAATCACTATTGGTTGCTACGACGGATGATCAGAAAGCAACGTCGGCTGCTGCTGCTGATGGTACAGATAATCAGCCAGACTTCTTCGCTGGATTGTCAGCCAGACGACATCGTGTGAATGATTCACCTGATGTGAATCAAGAAATTAATAATTACTTGGCAGACACTTCAGAGAGTATTGCATCATTGGATGTCTATCCACATATCCGTAAAATATACATAGACCTGAATCAGAGATGAGCGGACAGCGGACGCGTCCGCTTGCGGACGCAGATCCGCAGACTTTTCCGAATCCGCGGACTGACAGCGGACGCTTCGTATGGTTGAGTTGTGGACTCGCGGACTGACGCGGATCTTCTTTAGCAAAACCGGAGTTGTTGTCAAACAGCTTGCACACATAACAAAACACTTCACTCGTTGAAGGAGAATAGAGAAGCCAGTCTCGCGTAACAATTTCACCATTTGTTAACGTACTAGCAAAATATTTTTTGCGTGCATATCTGATCTTGTCACCATATTGTCTACCCTTTAATGTAAAATATGACTCCAAATTTTGTGAAGGAAGATGTTCAGCATAATAACTTCTTAGATGTGCAGTTATCTCCCAATCAGCTGGATCACTTGAAGAACTGTATTCTTTGTCATGTAGCTCATGCTTCAAACCGGCATCTCCTACTGACCCTAATATACAGTCTGAGTCTGTAGGCAAATCTCTAACACCGCAGCTTCAGCATGACCCATAACAGAATTCGCAGATACATTTTCCTTTGTAACACTTGTTTCGGCTGTTTCACTTTTTCAGCTCAGTGCGGCAACATTATTTTTGTTATTGTTCCACTCTCGTGTTTCCTCTTGTATCCACCAGACATGGTTATTTAAAAGTACTTTCGTTACTTTTTAAAATTTTGTAATAAAAATAAGCACACGATTAACGATAAACAACAAATGCGAAGCGCATGGTGTAACAGCGAAATTACTACGTCATCACTGCATAGAGTCTGCGTAGAATATTTAACAATGCAGAAAGTTTATTTAGATTTCAAATCGCAAAGAAGTGCGGGTGCATTCTTGAAAAATATTAAAAATGAATTTGGGAGGGCCTACGACTTTGAAAGTGTCTATGGCCTACGACTTTGAAAGTGCCTATGGCCTACGACTTTGAAAGTGCCTATGGCCTACGATGACCTTAAAACGGCCCTGCTGAACATGCATACATAAAGTCATTTATATACATTTTCAAGTGTCACGTGGCAATCCGGGTGCACTTGTAATAACTACATAATAGTGGTAATAAAGCCGATTCACGTATTTTTTTTTCAATCTTTGTAAAGTTAAAAATTTAGTAGTCATTGAATTTGCCTTACAGACTTTTTTGTTATCTTTGTAAACTTGGTCATTGTATTTATGAAAACAAATATAGATGATTGAACATTTGTGAAAACAAATATAGATGATTGAACATTTGTGAAAAATAATATAGAGGAATGAACAAATTTGAAAACTAATATAGATGAAAGAACAAATTTGAAAACTAATATAAGTGAATGAACAAATTTGAAAACTAATATAGACGAATGAACAAATTTGAAAACTAATATAGATGAATGAACAAATTTGAAAACTAATATAACTGAATGAACAAATTTGAAAACTAATATAAGTGAACGAATAGATTACCATCAGTAGTCGCCCTCTACCTTTCCCTATATATGTGATGGTAAGTACCGGTACTATTAGTAAGTGACCTAATGCCAGTGGAAGGGGTAGGGGGAGCTAAGATATGTTGTATTAAAAAATATAGACTTTTCCAGAAATGAAATAAATATATAAATGCGATTAAAAAAAGTACTGTTTCTAAAAAACTAAACAACAACTTGGCCAGACATTTTGAGGTGGGATGACACGAGCTAAACATTGTTTATATATTGTCATTAGACTGACGACATATTGACTTACTTCATTGTTTATATATTGTCATTAGACTGACGACATATTGACTTACTTCATTGTTTATATATTGTCATTAGACTGACGACATATTGACTTACTTCATTGTTTATATATTGTCATTAGACTGACGACATATTGACTTACTTCATTGTTTATATATTGTCATTAGACTGACGACATATTGACTTACTTCATTGTTTATATATTGTCATTAGACTGACGACATATTGACTTACTTCATTGTTTATATATTGTCATTAGACTGACGACATATTGACTTACTTCATTGTTAATATATTGTCATTAGACTGACGACATATTGACTTACTTCATTGTTAATATATTGTCATTAGACTGACGACATATTGACTTACTTCATTCCGGGCCCCAGGCCTCACAACGAAAGGAGGGGCAGACTAGCTCTTTTCAGTGCCCTCGGCCAGTGTGGGGGGGGCAGTGGCATTGCCGCCGTGAGGGTGAAGTAACCGAAAACTTCTCAGGTGCCCCAAACCTTTAGGGGCCCTATTGCTTTAGAAATGTTTTTATATTCATGTATAATTATATCGCTGCCTAATTGGTGGGTCAGGGTGGATTCAGTCGTCATAGTTTGTCAGCTGTTGTCAACATATATATATAGAGGGTATGCACAACTTTAAGTGTGTTTTTAAATATATTTCCTGAATATGCATATAGCTCAATATCTGATAATTCTAATTATAGGCCTGACTAAATATTTATGAAGTGACACATGTATCAGCCCAACCCCGTGGAACACACAGGCATGTGAGGGTTCACCTGCCTGGAGTCGCACTATTGATTTGTTTGTGTATGTTAGGTTTCCATAGTGCTGAGACAAAGGGGGATTATTCTTAAGTCTAAAGGGAATCGATTCAATCAAATATGTCCATATTGGCACTATCGAAAATGGCACATCGGTGGTTGTGTTTTTCTGTGATATTGACATGTTATTTCAAAGGGCAGTCCGTTATAACGTTCGCATTCAATATTTTAATACCCGCCCTCATAACTAATAACTGTATTTATGGGCAGCGGCGTACAGAAAGTGGTGTCGGTGAAGATCATTTAATAGTATGCCTGCCAGTTTACAAGAGGTGTTATTTTAACTAAAATATTACAACGTCTTGAGATACAAACCATTCTTTTTAGGTTCACAAAAAGCGAGTGATAACATAAAATGTACATAAATGTACCCCCGGGTACCAACTATGCACGGAACGCCACTGCTCGTGGGTCGCCTAGGTCACATACACACAGTGGACGTGGCAGAACGACATGGCCGTTTGGAGTTTTAGGATTGTCGTAGGCTACGTCACCTTTTGCAAAATAAAAATTTAATTTTAAATCGTGTTCAAGTGACGTAACTAGGCGGGGGTGGGGAGTATGCGATCCGACCCAGGCAGAACTTTGTTGCCAACTAGAGTGGTATCTACAGTACTATAGTACTTCTGGCATGGGAATGGGGCGGCTTTGCCAGAGTCAACCCTGGGTGACATGAAGAAAAATAAAATAATTGAAGGGCCGCTTATACACACAAGATGTTCGAAAAGTTGTTTGATTAAAAAAAAAAATAGAGAGCTTAATGGTGTCCGGGGTGGATGGAGGGGTGGGGGGGGGGGGAGGAGCTGCCTTCCCCTGAAAATGATTTCCCAGTTTTCAGAAGGTATCATTTTAAATGTTAATACCTAAATACAGGTTACAAACATTTTGAACTACTTCTTGACTCATAACTTTGTATTTATGTTTGTAATGGAAGGAAAGTGACAAAAGGTCCTTGTACCTTGTCAAAATTTCGTTGTTGTTGTGTATTTTTTTTTATAAACTTTGATGTCATTGAGTTGTTAACTGCCCAGAGGCCCTACCCAAAAAGACTTATTGTAGGTAGCCCTCAAAAAGTGTTCAGTCACCTGTTGGAAGTCGCCCCTTTCACTCCGCCCCCCTCCCCCCATCTACCGCGCCACGGCTCGCGCTGGTCCAATAAAGACACCAATATTACTGTACTGCCAATATTACTGTACTGCCAATATTATTGTACTGCCAATATTACTGTACTGCCAATATTACTGTACTGCCAATATTATTGTACTGCCAATATTACTGTACTGCCAATATTACTGTACTGCCATTATTACTGTACTGCCAATATTACTGTACTGCCTTCCTAGTATAAACTCCGCCAAGGACGGTCCCAAGCCCGGCTGAAAAAGGAGGATGGTTGTTGTCCTGGGAGAAGAAGGCTCTTCATCACGAAGACCTATGACTTATGCTGTACAAACAGGCACAGGGGTCACTGATTGGGTGGGAAGCACACGGTCCCAGGATCATAACTGCTTCCTTCCGTACAAAGAAGAAGATCAAAACGAATATAATTCAGTGTTATGCACCAACAAACGACGGCGACGAAGAGGAAAAAGATCAGTTCTACAGGAGACTCCAAAATATTCTGGAGAATTTCCCAAACAAGGATCTCACAATCCTCATGGGAGAACTCAAGGCCAAGATAGGGACTGAAAACACTGGAAATGAACAAGTCATTGGCACTCATGCTCTTGGGGTGATGAATGAAAATGGAGAGAGATTTGCTGACTTTTGTGCACTAAACAATATGGTCATCGGGGGCAGCATCTTTCCTCACAAAAGGATACACATGGATATCTCCAGACAACACAACTGAGAACCAGATCGATCATATCTGCATAAACAAAAAATTTAGATGGTCATTACAAGTTGTAAGAGTGAAAAGAGGGGCAGACGTAGCATGGGACCATCACCTGGTGGTAGCTAGAGTAAAGCTGAAACTAAAGAGGATTCTCAACAGCATATCAGACAGATGAGTCAAATACAACATAAGCTGCTGAAAGACCCTAAAACAAAAGAGCAGTTCAACTTAGTGCTGAAGAATAAATATGAAGTGCTTCAAGAATTGGTTGAAGAGGAATATAGTGTACTCAATATGTGGCAGAAAGTGAAAGAAACTTTAAGATCGTCATGCCAAGAGACAGCGAAGCATCACCAGAAGGAGTAGATCACAATAGAAACTCTGAACAAGATAGAAGACGGGGGGGGGGGGGGAGAGAGAGAGAAGGCAGCAGTCAACAACAGTAAAACAAGACAACAAAGGGTAAGGCTCAAGAAGAATATGCAGAAGCACACAGCAAACTATGTCATCCAAAGTGGATCTCCAAATTAGCTACGAAAAGCCCACAAGAGAGGTCAGGAAAGCTATCACCCTGATGAAAAATGGAAAAGCAGCTGGACAAGATGACATTCCAGCAGAAGCACTAAAGGCAGATTTGAATACATCAGTAGAGATGCTATACCCTATCTTTGGGAAGATCTGGAACGAAGAAGACATACTAGCAGACTGGAAGGAAGGTTACCTTGTCAAGCTTCCGAAAAAAGGTGACCTCAGCAACTGCAGCAACTACAGGGGTATCACATTACTATATGTACCCGGCAAGGTTTTTAGCAGTATTCTCTTGGAGAGTATGAAAGAAACAGTCGGCCCACAGCTGCGAGATGAGCAGGCAGGCTTTCGAAAAAATAGATCATGCACGGATCAAATTGCAAACTTCGCATTATAGTTGAGCAGTCCCTAGAGTGGAACTCACCATTGTATGTCAACTTTGTGGACTTTGAGAAGGCGTTTGACTGTATAGATAGAGAGACCCTCTGGAAGCTCCTTCAACACTATGGAATCCCACCAAAGCTAGTTAACATTATAAAGAACTCTTACAATGGTATGTCCTGCAGAGTAATCCATGGAGGACAGCTCACAAAAAGCTTCCAGGTGCGAACTGGAGTCAGACAAGGATGCTTGTTTTCACCATTCCTTTTCCTTCTTGCAATTGACTGGATCATGAAGAAATTCACCAGAGAACGAAGAAATTGAATCCAGTGGACATTATTGAGCCAGCTTGACGACCTAGACTTCGCAGACAATATTGCCCTCCTCTCCCATAGCCAACAACAGATGCAGGAGAAGACAGATAAAGTCTCAGCCGCAGCGTTCAAGGTTGGCCTCAATATAAACCAAGACAAAACCAAGATCTTAAAAATTAACTCCACACGCACAAATCCCGTCACCCTACAAGGAAGACAGCTGGAAGAGGTGCAGTCCTTCGTTTACTTTGTGGAGTGTTATCGATCAGCAGGGTGGCACAGAGGCAGACGTACTGGTAAAGCTAGAGCCGCCTTCATGCAGCTAAAGAATGTCTGGTCCTCCAGAGAGTTGTCCTTAGACATCAAGATTCGACTCTATAACACCAACGTCAAATCAGTCCTGCTGTATGGAGCGAAATCGTGGAAGATGTCTAAGACCACACGAAGGAAAGTCCAAACCTTTACCAACAGCTGCCGCAGACGAATCCTCCGAATTCGCTGGCCAGACACTATCAGCAATGTCAGCCTATTGGAAAAGACCTGCCAACTCTCAGCTGAAGAAGAGATCAGAAAGAGGCGATGGGGCTGGATAGGACACACCTTACGCAAACCAGAAGCCTGTGTCACAAGGCAGACACTGACGTGGAACCCCCATGGTAAACGGAAGAGAGGCCGCCCAAGAAACACCTGGCGTCGAGACCTGGAAGCGTACACCATAAAGATGGGACACAACCGGAATCAGCTGGAGAAGATAGCAAAGGACAGAGGACTCTGGAGATCTGTTGTTGTTGGCTTATACCTTGCCATGGGTGAATGCGTTCTTAGTATGGAACGTCAATAACTTTTTAAATACAGTCATTGTAGTGAAATTTTGATACACATTTATTATTGTAAGTAACATTGGTTAAATTTTGGAGCAGTGGCGTAGCGAGGGGGGGGGGGGTAAGGGAGCATCATGCGCTACTTACACATGTAATATAATCTATATATATCTATATATATATATAACACAACTTCGAGACGCAAGACGCAGGACTATTTATAGATTGTGGAATTCCCGAATACGTCGACAACTCGCGACAGTGGAAAAAAAAAACACTATAGTGTGGAGACGGGAGGGCTGGATCACAGCAAGCGTGTTGTTTAAAGTGGTTCAAGATGGATCACAGTAAGCGTGTTGTTTATATTGATTGATAAGGCGGCGTATTACGACGCGGGACGACTAGTATATAATATTATATGGTTTTCGAATGGGGGGGGGCGCTAAAAAGGCATTGTGCCCCGGGCGCGAGTTTAGCTCGCTACGCCACTGCTTTGGAGTGGTACTTTCAGGGTCGGTGGTGTAGCGATTTTTGAGGATGACGACTAGGGCAACATACACGAAGCCATACAATAAGAGCGTTTTGGTAAGATGTAGCCTACAGTTACGACTTTAGGCCCATCATCGGACTCTCGGCAATAAACATAGGCTCCCGCGCATTCAACCGAAATGATAAGGCCGTCTCTGGTACAAATGATAGGTATGATATGACAGATAGAGCACACCAAACATAGCCCCCCACTACATGCCAAACATAGGGCCCCCACAGCATAACAAACATAGAGCCCCCCTAGAGCATACCAAACATAGGGCCCCCACAGCATATCAAACATAGAGCCCCCTAGAGCATACCAAACATAGGGCCCCCACAGCATACCAAACATAGGGTCCCCTAGAGCATGCCAAACATAGGGTCCCCTAGAGCATACCGAACTAAGGGCCCCCCTAGAGCATACCAAACATAGGCCCCACATAGCCCCCTAGAGCATGCCAAACATAGGGCCCCCAAGAGCATACTTAATATAGGGCCCCACATAGTCCCCTAGAACATACCAAACATAGGGCCCCTACAGCATACCAAACATAGGGCCCCCATACAGAAAGGGTCCCATTCAATGTATGAATACAATATTGCGAATAACTGTGGAATTGGACTCAATAAAGCCTATGGCGAGCTGTGGTAATGAAGGCCTGGCCCGGTAGCGACTATGCAGGGTCGTCGCAGTAGTAGGCAGCCCTAACCAACCACACCTGTCCTTTTCGAAAAGTATTATTAGTTTATTTTGATGCGTCGAGATTGGACCCTTTGGTTGGAAAGGAAGGGCATAGGGTTTCCCCTAGTCAAAGCCCTAGATTTTCTGGCAGCTGATTATGAACTATAGCTTCAAAGTACACAATTTACAAAAATGATTAATGGTTGTATTTGTTTAACGCCCATTTACAATATCACATAGAGCGCATTAAAAAACAATTCAAAATAAAAATGTATCTGCTTATCATTTATAAAATTATTTTCCCAGCCATAAAGGCCCACGTCAACTGCTCATCACGTCGTCATAGACCAGCACACCCCATGTTAATTTTAAACCTACCCACCGGCTCTTGTTCCGGCCCTCCTGTCAAGTTTCTGCTCTTAGTCGAGCCCCATTTGTCAAATTTAAGAACCCCTGGCGGCCCGCGATCAAAAAAAATTGGCCACCCCTGGGTTAACCAGTAAAGTTTGCAACAAGTTTCTAAACCGGCAACGAAATGTGTTCACCTCAGACCTCTTTAGTCTTTATTCCACCACTCGCTTTTTTCTTTTTTAACACACTGACTACACACTCAAGTTCGCGCCAGTTGACTGTCTCAGTATGGCGACTGCCCTCGAAGGCAACGGTTTGACACTGTTGACAGTGTTAACTGTTGACACTGTTACAGTTACCCACGGTAACAATCCGCGGTGGTGTGTCGCGATGCATTCTGGGTACTGCTTATATAAACCTTTAGGAAACCGGCCGTGTCAGTTTCATGTGGTCTCTCAGTGGATCAAAGAGTTAGATATTCATTTTTTAATCCGAAATTTTCTCTAACCTACAAAGATGCGTGAAATCGTTCACCTTCAAGCTGGCCAGTGTGGTAACCAGATTGGCGCCAAGGTATGTTAAGCATTTTTAAGAATATATATTTAATTTAGGCCTAAATACGAGATTTAAACTCGTTCTATTGTCAAACTTTGAACGCATGCGAACTTTGAATATGATCTTCCTGTTTTTCAAACTTTAGAAAATTTTATAGTGGAAAGGATTTCGGAATATTTAAAGACTACTACCTAACTAAAAATGTGCATTTTTTACATTTTTTTCTTACATTTTGTTGGGCTTATCTATGAATGTCTGTGAATTTTTTAATATTTTTTTTTACCTTTGAGTATGTGTTAAGTGCCACGAAATAACAAATCATTCGATCGATACAGTTACAGCTGAGTTGAGTTTACGATTGTGTTCTGAATATGTAATAAGTAATATAGGAAAATATGTATTATATACGTGTATAAATAAGCATATAACCGGATCAGTACTTATTGTGAACCTACTCATTTTATTTAATTTGTATGATAAAAAAAAGTTTAAAAGCATAAAAATATGGTGCCGCGCATTAGGACAATAAACAGGACAAATAATGTTTTAAAAATATGACGAATTTGAAAACATTTTAACCAAAAACCTTTGACTAATATGGAAACTATACATAGTGTTAGATACACATCTAATACTTAATTTGGATGTTTTGTATATGAATCTATTATATTAGATTTTTTTAAGCACACTGCAGAGATACGTCTACAAAGGTTTGTACGCTGTTACACGTGTAACCCAATCCAAAGTACGTATGAACAGATAATCATACCCTGTTTTATTGCTTATAGAATGCTAAATATATCCTCAAAAATTCTAACATGTTAGATATTTTTTTAAAGATATTTGCAAAAGAATGAGGCAAGCTGTGCAAAAAATTAAAAAGCATTTAATTTTAAAGTTCAAACTTTAAATAGGTCAATGACATGACACACAATGGAAGATATAGAAAACACATTTTTTCTTGTTTAAATCACTACAACACAAATACTAATACATGTGTTTGTTGTTGGAGGCATTAATTATTGATATAACTAACATTATAGAACATTATAGTAATATTTATAACAAGAATTCGTAGAATGGACTAGTCTGAGTTTTGTTTACAAAATGGTGTCTGTCTCGTAACTCTAGCCGCCAAACTGTATCACTCGATAGCTGATTGGTCGGAATTATGCTTCGACTTCACTGAACAACTTCGTAATGTTCCGTAGCGTGGGAAACATTGTAACTATGTCAAATAAGTAACATTTCTATTGGTCTTAGCTATTTACTGCTGACCTTTTCTGATTCTCATTTGCATAAGCTTAATTTCGATATCAAACACATACTTGGTGTCGTAGCATCGAATTCGTTGCTAAGGTAAAGAAAAAATAATTGAAAGTAGATGTGTATCGATCTAAAAAAATATAGTTTATAAAACAACTTTAATTGTATATATTTACCTGTTTATTCACTGTATACTCATTGAGACTCATTCTTAATCAGTTCATCTACCGTTTTTCGAAGAAAACGATAAGTATTCCAGAATCGATCCAAAGCAGGTAGACATTGTTTCCACAAAAAATATTAGGGTTAATTATGTACGGCTAGGTGAATAAGAAACAGCTTCTACTGTTATGTTTCGATATCTATGCCTGCTGTATCCCATAGTATAATTTAAGTTAATGACTCAATAAATGTACAAAGGTTCAGTAGCGTTACTGATAGGCAGTGTTTTTTTTTTCCTAATAGAAAAAGGTTCCGGAACTCCTATTTATGTCCAAACATTTCGGACAGTACTATACTATACTAATAGGGGCCTTCCATAAAGTACGTCACGCTATTTTTTACCCCCCCCCCCCGTCACAAAGTGTCACAAATCTCGGGACCCCCCCCCCTAAAGTACGTCACACTTTCAAAAAAAAAATTAACAACTAATTAAAATTTAATAGAAAACTTAAAACACTTCACTATGAAACTGCTTAAAATATAAATATAAAAAGAACCATCAGATTATTATATGACTTTACTAGTAGAATAACTAATTGTCAACAGTTGTCACAGTTATTATTTGAAACAGTAAATCAATCAATTGAATTTGAAAAAAAAAATTGCAAAAAATTAGACTTGACAATTATATAATAACCATCATTTATCTGCTATCTTTTCATTTACAATGGGAGGGGGGTCAACTTTGAGATCATCTTCCGATTATGCATTCTATTGACACAGCCACACAGGATAAGATGGCAAAACATGACCTCAACCAGTGATTAAATAATACAAATTGAAACAAAACAATGCAACTAAAAAAAGGACTAGATTGACAAATTATGTGAGCAGCTCTTGTGCTATATATAATAGAAACTAATATTCACTAGACATCATCCATCCATGGTGAAGTTAAGTGTTCACCCATAGTTACGACTGACATAAATCTTTCTTCATCATCGTTTCCTGGAAGAATAATTGCAGACAGATCAACTTCATCCTCATCTAGCCACTCAATATCCTCTGAATGTGCATTTTCCATTCTGCCAATAATTGCCATGAGTTCTCTTTGCCTTCTAGCACCGATTCTCAAAGGACGGAGGCTTTTTATCTGAAAATTTTGGGTTGGCACATTCTCCTGCGCCTGAGCTCTGTGTTGTCCTGTATGTTTCTTCAACATTGTTTGTGAAGCAAAGTATGAGTGACACACTTTGCAAATTCGATCATGTAAGCAAGCTGGTCTGCAAAGATGGACGATAAAGATCATATGGTTGTACTTTTAAAACTCCTGTTGATCTTGGTATAATGTCATCAAAATTGAGAGTTTGTGCCACAAATAATGAAGGGAATTTATGAGCATAGGCTTCTCCTCTTTCTGAAGCTCTGAGTCCATCAGTTTAGGGCCGTTTTAAGGCCATCGTAGGCCATAGGCACTTTCAAAGTCCTAAGCCCTCTCCATTTTCAAGATTTTTTTGCGATTTGAAATTTAAATTAACTTTTGAGGACGGCATTTGTGACTTTGCTAAGACAAAGAGCCGAAAAGTTAACACACTGTAATTTATATATCTGCAGCTTGACGTGCTCATATCACACGGTTATATATAGTTACTTTAATACAAACATTATTAAATTTTATTGGCAGTCTGAACTTGTTTTCACTTTATGTTCTGGCTTTCGTAGGCCCTTGAAAAGTCTGTAGGCCCTAGTTTTACTAAAAAAAATAAAAATTAGAAATAACATGAAAAATATATAAAAAATGTGACGTCACACTTTGCCTGACCCCCCCCCCCCCCCCCTTGTCACTGTCACACTTTCTTACACCCCCTCCCCCCCTTGGAGCGTGATGTACTTTATGGACGGCCCCATAGACAAAAGTCTGATTTGGGGGGGAGGGGGGAGCGGACCACCGTTCCAGTGCGTTCCGCCAGAAGAAAAAAAGGCACTGCCCATAAGCATTATTAAAACTAGAACGGCAACACCCCTATACATTACTTGTACAATACATAACCCTTAAGCTTAGGTTAATGTCAGTAGCCATACGAACATAGTCCAAGATTATCAAAAAGATGCACACATCTTTGTAAGGAACTGTCTGCATCAGTTCCAGCAGATTTGTAATTGTCCATTGGCATTGCACACATCATGCATGCTCACATAGTAAGCTAACGCAGGTTGCAAAGAAGAGTGCCATCTCTGATGTAGTTTCGAATTAGCAATGTAGGTCAGAGTAAGTAATCAGTGTGTCATTTTGTTCTTATATTATAGGATTTTATCGAGTTTCAGAACAGACGTTTGTTGCCCTTAGCGTTAGCACAATTTTAAAACAATGGCTAAGAAAATTATTTTGGAGCAGCACTCTAATTTTAACAACGAGCTCCCACTGTTAAATTTTTGTCTAATTATATATATCTATGATACATATATATATAATTTTAAAACACTGGTGTGGATTTGTCAAAAGTCTTGAAAAGTGCTTTAAGATAAGTATTAAGTATTAAAATAGAGATGGCAGATGAACACAAATAAAAGCTCATATCCAGGTTATTATTTTTATTTTAAGTACTAGCTGTACCCGGCCGCGTGTTGCCGTGGCTAAGCCCTATGTAATGTAATAGTACGATTGAGAAAGCCCTTGTTTCTAATTCAATTTATTAAAAAGACATTTTAGAAAAAATTATCAATCATTTAAAAGTATAGAAAAAGGAAAATGAGTTCTATTTAGTTGATCTTTGTTTCTAAATTTGTTGTTTATTGATGAAATGATTTTAGATATACAATATTTTTTTTTGTACCATTATTTGTGTATATATACACAAATTGTCATTTAAAGCAATAAATTCTATATTAATAAAAAAAAATACGGACGTAATAAATATTAGTTTGCACTCTCAATACAATAAGGTTAAAAAAAACTACTTCCCATGGCTTTTACAAAAGAATAATCTCTAAAGTTAACTGAACAATTATACAATACCGTTTGATAAATAAAAACAAGCAATTAAGCCTGTTCCATTCTGGACACAGGACGTGTTAGCGCATTTTCATGTTGTAAATTTTGGAAATGTTTATAAATTCAATTGTGAAATGCATATATCTGGAAAAAGATATTAAAAGGACAAGTCATGTTGAATAACTATTACAAAAATAAATAATGATTACGCCCCTTTGATTAGCTTTTATTATTTATATTTAAAATATAAGCAAAACGGTACATAACAAACTCTTATATTTTGGCCCTGAGAGGTCAAATCGCGAAATGGACTTTTGATGTACACTTGGCAGGCCAAGGCCTACACAATGATATATAAGTCATGGGTCTAGGTTTATGGTTGCTGAGATATAGGGCGGTCCATTATTAATATAGCTTATATAGTAAAAAACGGTACTTTATAAGGCCCCTTTTACGGCCCTGAGAGGTCAGATCGCGAAATGGAAAAGTCATTTCTTGGCAGGCCAAGACCTACAAAATGATATATACATCATGGGTCTAGGACTTATGGTTGTTGAGATCTAGGGTGATGACAGACAGACAGACAGACAAAACGGGGACAATAGAGCATTTTTTTTCGAAAATGCTCTAAATATACTGTTGAAATAATAGTTCACAAACTAAAGTAAAAAATATTTTACGACACCGTTTTGTTAACTGAATAGAAATATGATGAAATGAGTTTTTACTCGGCAGATTGGTTTATTGACTATATGTTAGTTAGCGCTCTGTGACTTATGATCTACCTCCGGTGGTTTTTTTAAATAGAAAAGTGAAGTAAAGAAATAATTTTACCAAACCGATCGTTTAAATATTATTTTAAAATATAATGGATATTATATCTATATCAAATATATATATAAACACGCAGAGTAATTTACTGCAATTTTGTGTGTAAATTTTAAGGCAATTGGTGAAGAACTTTCGAATTTAACATAAGCGGCGTGAAACCTCTTTCCATTTTTATTTATATACTATATATAATATAGATTTCTGAATTACTATGACTAAATCTTGTGTTATCTGGCAGTCAAAAGATGTGAGATAAGCAGTAGTAATATAAGAAGCAGTGGTAATATAAGAATGATGTAAAAAAAACATATTTAAAAATGGGCTGGCAAAACCCACATTCATTGTGTTTTTATTTTAATACCTAAAGAAATTTTAAAAGTGTTGAGTTGGGCTGTGTGGTGCCCTAGCCACACCCCTGATAGCGCCCAACCTTAAATCTGCCTCTGGTTACAATTTTAACAAATGGCTATAAAAATATATTTTCTTTTTAGGACCTCTTTAAGATTTTAACAAATGGCCATTCTGGACACACTGTACAGTGATGCTATGCTAATCTACCTATTCAAAAAATAATCAATATTACTTGTAACCATTATTCTTTTATTGCAATATTTGTGAAGTGATTCTTTTATGATTCTCAAGATGGTAAACATTGATATATGCTGTGTTAAGATTGTAAATGGTTTTGATTATGTACTGTATAACTACTCTTGAAAATTATTAGAAAAATCTTTATTTTTATTTATCCTAGTTTTGGGAAGTAATTTCTGATGAGCACGGTGTTGACCCAACTGGTACATACCATGGTGACAGTGACCTGCAGCTAGAGAGAATCAATGTCTACTACAATGAGGCAACTGGTGGCAAGTACGTCCCCCGTGCCATCCTGGTCGATCTTGAGCCAGGCACAATGGACAGTGTTAGATCTGGTCCATTTGGGCAACTTTTTCGCCCAGATAATTTTGTTTTTGGACAATCTGGTGCCGGTAACAACTGGGCCAAAGGTCACTACACAGAGGGAGCTGAGTTGGTTGATTCAGTTCTTGATGTTGTCAGGAAAGAGGCTGAAGGATGTGACTGTCTTCAGGGTAAGATAACCTGCACATTTAAATGTTATCCCTAACACTATTTGAATAACATAGAGTCAATATTAAATTTTTACTAGCTCAAGTTATTAACTAATAATGAACTTTTTCTTGTAAATTATCCTTGCATCAGGATTCCAGCTGACACACTCACTTGGTGGAGGCACTGGATCAGGTATGGGTACACTGTTGATCAGCAAAATCCGTGAGGAATACCCAGACAGAATCATGAACACATTCTCAGTTGTACCATCTCCTAAGGTAAGTTGAACACATTCTCAGTTGTACCATCTCCTAAGGTAAGTTGAACACATTCTCAGTTGTACCATCTCCTAAGGTTAGTTTACGCAAAAAATACAGCTTAATTATGACTGTGTTTATTTTTACTTATTTCTTGCCAAAGCTTTTCTAACCCAACTTTTCATACTGCAGCATTCATCAAATCTAGTGTCATAAATGGATACTTGGTATTTAGACATAGGTTTTTACTCATTATTTAATTGGTTCATCTATCATTTTGTCGATAAAAACGATGTGTCCCAGAATCAATTTCATAGCAGATCGACACCCACCCCTATACCCATTAAGTGTTTGAACACACATAATGCCTTGTGATAATGGGTAAGATAATTTTAGTTTTGAATTAAGAAAGTGATATTTTACAAAAGAAATAAAACTTTAAAAGTCACAGGTAATGAGTGATAAGGATCTGCCTCTAATTATAGAAGTGGGGCGGATGGCCGGGTGGTGTAGATACTCGACTGTCGGCCTGAGAGTGAGGCCCATAGAATTTTTTCCAGGTGAAATTAGGTACAAAGTCATCCCACAAGTCCACCTAGCTTTAAATTGGTAACTCTTAAAGTTGGGGAAGTAAAGGCGGCTGGGCGTTGTGCTAACCACACAATCCCTTCATATGCTGAGATTATAGAAACAGATTAATTCTACACTTCATCTGCCCCGATGGCCTGTTAGGGCTAAGGGAACTTTACTTCTAATTATAGAATTAATATCTTCAAACAATAACATATTAATGGTAATCAGAAATAAATTAGTACAAAAACACTGCAAAGGTTTTGTATGTAATAAAATTTGTAAAAATAGTTCAATGTACATCAAATTAGCTTAGGTTTAATAGTAAGAAACGTTATTGTCTGTGATTATATTAATTATAAATTGTTCCATTTCTCTGCCCAATTAGGTATCAGATACAGTAGTAGAACCATACAACGCTACTCTTTCAGTTCACCAACTTGTAGAGAACACAGATGAAACATACTGCATTGATAATGAAGCCCTGTATGATATCTGTTTCCGTACCCTGAAACTGACCACACCCACCTATGGTGACCTCAACCACCTTGTCAGTGCCACCATGTCTGGTGTGACCACCTGCCTCAGATTCCCTGGCCAGTTGAACGCTGACTTGAGAAAACTGGCCGTCAACATGGTCCCCTTCCCCCGTCTCCACTTCTTCATGCCCGGCTTCGCCCCACTGACCTCCAGAGGCAGCCAACAGTACAGAGCCCTGACTGTCCCAGAGCTGACCCAGCAGATGTTCGATGCCAAGAACATGATGGCTGCCTGCGACCCACGACATGGCCGTTACCTGACAGTTGCTGCCATATTCAGAGGCCGTATGTCCATGAAGGAAGTTGATGAGCAGATGTTGAATGTACAGAACAAGAACTCATCCTACTTTGTTGAATGGATCCCCAACAATGTGAAGACTGCAGTCTGTGATATCCCACCTCGTGGTCTGAAGGTCAGTGTTAATATTCTTTTTACTTGACTTGCATTATTATTAATAATGCTAATCCCTTCATAATATGACTGTTAGGTTAAAGATGTGTGTTTACATTGAATGGTTGTTTTTTTATGTTACTCTTTTGCCAGTTTATGAATATGTATCATTTTAATTTAATTTAACTTTCTATAAACTAGATGTCTTCTATCCCATTTGTGGTTAAAATTGGTAAATTTATGTATATCCTCCTTACTGCTCTCAACAGATGAGTGGAACATTCATTGGTAACAGCACTGCCATCCAAGAGTTGTTCAAGAGAATTTCAGAACAGTTCACTGCCATGTTCCGCCGTAAGGCTTTCCTCCATTGGTACACTGGTGAGGGTATGGATGAGATGGAGTTCACTGAAGCCGAGTCCAACATGAATGACCTGGTCTCTGAGTACCAACAATACCAGGATGCCACAGCTGAGGAAGAGGGAGAGTTTGAAGAGGAAGAGGGTGAAGGTGAAGAGGCATAAACTCACTTGACTATATAAATTGTTTCAAGTGCAGTCAACAGATGTCATATGAAAGACCCAAGACATTTTTATGTGAAGATCTAAAACTTTAGTGCTCAAATGCTTAAACTTCAAACTTTAAAGCACCTTTCATGATATCTTTAATTAACTGTTCATATAAAAAGACTTTCACTTTAGTTAAGTCAAGAAATCTTTTTTTATTAAAATTCTCATGTCTTTTAATCCAGATATCCATGTGAGAATACAAATATTCAGTCACAGTTTGCAGTGTTGAAAAAAATCATTGTACTTAAGTTAGGATGAAATCATAATTTTTTTTAATGTTGTTTTCAATGTTGACTTGATGTAAAAAATGTAAACATTATGTAAATTTGAGATTTTCTACATGATATTCATTTTTATGTTGGATTTTAATTTTTTTGAGCAATAAATTTTTTATTTAACTTTGTGTTTCTTCTGTGTTTAATCTGTTAAGTAATATTTTGGTAGTAATAAAAAACTTAGCTCATTCAGTCAATGGACGGTTGGTTGTGCGGTAAAGCGCTCCCGGGTTCAATCACTGACGATAATCAAGGGAAATTTTCAAGTTATCCCTTCATGTCTCCCATTGTTCCTCCATGGCTATTGCTCTATTGGCTATGGTGGGATGAAAGAAGGGCACAACAAAAACGTTCCATAGTGGTTTATAGGATCTAAGAAATATCTCAGCCTCACAGGTCAATGGACTCGTTTCCTGTGGCTGTATCTACATATATTTAAGTCACTGAAATTGCCTATTCACTTTAAAGTTCTGTATTATGACTAAGGTTGTGCCTCACCTGTGCATATTGACAAATAAGACCATCAGGCTGCAAAGATGTAGCTCTTTTACTCACTTTTTTCTTCAGACAACACTAAGTTCAATCCAGTGAACTTGGTGTGATGCAATTCAAACAGTTTATCAAAAGCTAAAATAGAGCAATGACTTGCTTAAAGCTTGAGAACAAAAAGTGTAACAATGCCATAAATTTATAAGCCATATTTAGTACAATATTGTCTAAACAGTGCATTATCAGAACGCTTCAAGTTAATCATTGTTTAAACTATGATATAGGGTCATTCCATGTCAACTCAACTAGTTTTTTTACAATTGTTCACCCGACCCTCTCAGATTTTTTTGAAATTTTTATGGCTTGTGGTACATTCAAAGCTGAGTGATTCCTAAAAATTTCAGACCATTTAGTCAAAAACTTTCCGAGATATGATTTTTTAAAGTTTTAAGGGTAGTCGCGAGTTCGCGTGACATTTACATTTTCGCGATATTTGAACGTGAATATTTCAAAAACTAATAGAGGTATGAGGCTGAAATTTTCAGTATTTACTCATTGTTTTATCCTGCGTTGAATGATGTATTTATCTTAA
This sequence comes from Bulinus truncatus, assembly GCA_021962125.1. NCBI lineage: Eukaryota > Metazoa > Mollusca > Gastropoda > Planorbidae > Bulinus > Bulinus truncatus. The sequence goes on from JAGDYQ010000099.1 coordinate 2,690,379, forward strand.
GTGTAATTTGCACATAGAATGCCCTAAAAAATTCCAAACATTGCACTTCAGACAGTTTTCATCAATATTTGACCCGGTATAGCCAAGAACCTATAAGACATGAAATGATGTTTGTTATACCCCATTAGTAAGTACCATATATGTAAGTTTATTATGTTGGTAGAGAATTCCTGTTAATCAATAATAATTGTGTACTCATGGTGGGGCCCCTTTAAGCATCATGGTCGTCTATTTTTGCACCATTGCGACCCCCAGATGATCAGTCTCTGGATTGGTAGTGCACACTAGGCTAACTTTGGACAAGCACTTGAAGACCGTGAAACTTTCGCTACAATGGACCTGTCTTACTGTCGCACCTTCTTGGTGAAAAATCTGCATGAAATGGCATGATTTATACACTATTACTGGACCATTGAGTAGTTTACTGAATATTTCAACTGAAATCTTTATGGACTGAGTTATTTCTTAGTGTAAATTTCAGTATCTTCAAACAAATATATTTAATCGTATATCGTGAATACACCGAAGGAATGTATTTATATCATGTGTAGCTTGCAAAAAGCACCTCGCGAATGCCCTACAAAAAAATTCCAAACAATTTTTGCACCAGATAGTTTTCAGATCATTACATATTAAGCCATGCCACTCTATTGTGGCTTTTGTACATTAACGTGTATGTATGAGTTAATCAGCATAGCAATGAAATGCCAATCAACATTTTATGAAAAAATACAGTTTGTTTTAAGTTACAAAATCAAATTACAGATTATTTGTTTTTATCAACCATACAAGCAACCATGCAAGGCGGATATCAGTATGCTTATTATGCTGCCAATGCAGTTTAACTGACGGTATCTCTTTATCTATGTACAATAAAAGTCCTACTATCAAACAGTTTTTTGTAATTGACAAATTGCGACATCATCATAGCAATACCTGTCTTGATGAGCTGCCAGCACAACATTGGTGGTGGAAGATTACCCGTGAAGTATTGAGTGACATGGCATTCTCCAGCAGATATCGACTTGGCTAGTGTTAATCGTGGCCTTTGTAGGTGTTCTGTTCATGAACTCTGACTTTTCAAGGCATCTTGATGTCCTTTGGAACAGGAGTGTTCTGTTATGCACACCAATAAATCAATCCAGTGTTTTGCAAACCTAACAGCTCACAAACTGTCTCTTTAGCTAGTACTTGTCAAGGTTAACAAAAGGTGTGCAAAATATTGGAAAAGTGCATTACTGTCCACATGGTCATCTGGGGGTCGCAATGCGTGCCAAAATGGACGACCATGATGCTAAAAAGGGCCCACCATGAGTACACTATTATTGATTAACAGGAATTCTCTATCAAAATAATAAACACATATATGGTACTTAATAATTGTATAACAAACATCATTTCATGCCTTATAGGTTCTTGGCTATACCGGGTCAAATATTGATGAAAACTGTCTGAAGTGCAATGTTTGGAATTTTTTAGGGCATTCTGTGTGCAAATTACACTTAAGATAAATAATCATTCAACTCAGGATAAAACAATGAGTAAATACTGAAAATTTCAGCCTCATACCTCTTTTAGTTTTTGAAATATTCACGTTCAAATATCGCAAAAATGTAAATGTCACGCGAACTCGCGACTACCCTTAAAACTTTAAAAAATCATATCTCGGAAAGTTTTTGACTAAATGGTCTAAAATTTTCAGGAATCACTCAGTTTTGAATGTATCACAAGCTATGAACATTTCAGGAAGATCAGAGAGGGTCGGGTGAACACCACTGGTTGAGTTGACATGGAATGACCCTATAATGTTAGTTAAGACCATTTTCTTTCCTGATAGATTTTAACATAATATCAAATAGATAAAGCCTTTAAAGGTTACATTCGTTTTTGTGCACATTATAAATAATGGTATTTATTTTAAACTATGACATTTCTAATCAAAGCCATTTTTTTATGCCCCAAAGCAGAGATTTAGAGCCTTCATGTCTAGGGCCATATTAACAGGGTTCGATTTACCACCGGGGATATCCCCGACACTGATAACTGTTTTCCCCGGCTCTGCTTTAGCTTATTTCATCCCCACCGCAGATGAAACCATAGACATATATCCCCGGTTCTACAGAAATGTGTTTTCATCCCCGGCAATGGTTTTTTTGTAAATCGAGCACTGTATATTAAGACTGTAATGAAGCTCTTTAGGATATCCGTTCTAATAGATAGGCAATAGATTTATGACTAAATATTTTTTTTTATTCCCCATACTGCCACAAGTGGACATTTATCATATCTAAACAAAAAAGATCAATAACAACCCTGGACTGTTAAAAAAGGTTCCCCTCCAAACGCCGAGTAAATCGTATGTCATACTCGCATTTAGTATTTTAACTGTAATTTTGTTCTTTGTTGTTCCATGCACCATCAGCATTTTATTTGGCAACTAGGCTATTATACGGATATTATGTATTTGTGTCGTTTACGGATTGTCTAAGAGCAGTTATGTCAAAAAATGCTCCAGCTTCCGAGAATAACAAGAGAATTTGGTCTTCAAATCTAGTGCAGTTTTAAAAAGCATTAAATCAAGAAAGCCTATTACTTTTGACAGTCTTGATCAAATGCGAAAAATTCAAATGGATCTACATAACGTAAACAGATATAAAACATTAGCTTCTGGTGTAAAAAGCAGAAAATACAGGATCGTACTGATAGCGGGTGAAGTAAAACAAGTTATGGAAAAAAATGACATTGCCAATTCAACAAGGTAAATCAACAGTTGATAGGAAAATTGACTATATTGTTAAGAAGTTTGAAAGACATAGCCAACTCGAAGAACTGGAAACAATGATTTCACAACGTTGTTTAATGTAACAGTTGAAAAAGGAGAGTGGTTGTACCAAGATAGAGAGTTCTATGCACCGGCGGCGGAATGAAATATTCTAAGGGGGGGGGGGGGGGCAAGCCAAAATTCAAGGGGAGGGGGCTCCGCCCCCCCCCCCCTTGAAAATTTAAGGAGGGGCAAGTCAAAATATGACCGAAAGACAAATTTTACCCCCTTAATTCTACAATAGAATATAGTAATTCTGTAGCAAGTATTTAATCGATATTATTAAAAAATAATATATTAAAAAAATAAAAATGAACATTGAGCACTGCTGTCGTCAACTGATTCGTAATGTCAGTTTGTTTACAAATTTAATAGTGAAATTAGATCAGAAAATTACTGATAATTATCATAAATGATGATGAATATGAAACCGGAAACGGGAAACTCAATAAACAAAAAATAATTTATGAAAAGATAATAAATAATTGTATTTTCTTTAAAAATTACATTTGCCGTCATTCGGTAGATGGCAATACTTCTCTATACTTATAAGATGCATTTGCTATCTGTGTCTGTTCCCTTAAAACTCAAGATCCAGACAACCAAATAACGTGAAATTTGATACACGCAGTGGCGCAACCGGGGGGGGGGCAGGGGGGGGGCTTGAGCCACCCCCCAGGCCAAATCATCAATACATAATTTACGTTATAAAGTTATAAAAAAGACTGTCAAACTGTCTTTTTTCCACATGTGAGCCCCCCCCCCCAGCATTTTTTGCTGGTTGCGCCACTGGGTACACGTACACAAAATTACATGGGGAATGTCCTTAAACAGGTTTCGTTCTATCTCAATGGGTACTTAATTGTAATTAATTATTTTGGATATCAAAGACATGAAAATTGGCAAACTTTTACCCCGATTTCAGGTTTTACGAGCTTCTCTCCCACATAGTTAACTTACTATAAATATGATCGGTACGGGGAACCAAATATCACATTACTTACTACATTATTACATTCCATTCCTTCATCCATAGGAATTGTCATCTTTTGATACAGTCATGCCTAAGAGAGATAGAGAGGGAGAGAGGGAGGGAAAGAGGGAGGGAGGGAGGGAGAAAGAGAGTGAGGGAGGGAGGGAAAGAGGGAGGGAGGGAAAGAGGGAGAGAGAGAGAGGGGAGAGAGGGAGGGAAAGAGGGAGGGAGGGGAGGGAGAGAGAGAGGAACTGTCAAAAATAATGTGTATCACATTGCTTTAAGATAAATGTACCCTTTTACTGCAATTTGCATGCAAATAAACCCTTTTTTTTACGCGTCTTATTTTAAATCTTAATTAAGCGTCAAATTACGCTTCTTAAATAAACAGAAAACATTATTTTAAACCCTGACAAAGCCGGGTACTTGCAACTAATTTTAAAATATGCCACAACAACTCTCAATAATGTGATTACTGTAAAATGTCAATTAATTATAATTTCTTTCAAATATTAAATTTAAGAAATAAATTAAATGAATTATGAAAATGAAAATGATACATATAAACTAAAATGAATTACAAAGTTAAAATTATAGGGGGGGGGCAGACTGGAAATTCAAGGGGGGGGGCGCCCCCCCTTAAAAGTTTTAGGGGGGGGGCCTTTGCCCCCCCCCCTGCTCCGCCGCCAGTGGTTCTATGCACTTCAGATTTCAACAAAAGGAAAAGTAGGCTATTGTGCCTTAGAAGATGATTCACAAAAGATTCCCCCAAGAAAAATTAAATTACTTAAAGATAAAGTGCGAATCACATAAAGCTTTACTGAAAAAAAAGTTGAATCAAGTGTCTTACCAAATGTAGATACAGAAGATTCAGTGAGTGAAGAAGATTTTGTGAGCGAAGAACAGTGTTCCAGTACTAGGAAGATAATGAGAAACCATTACAGTCTAAAAGATAAAAACTGCTTCTGAAGTGCGTTTAGTGACTGCAACAAAATTGAGTACAAGGAAGACCCAAAAAGTCTGTGAAAACTCGGAAACTGGAGTTTGCATATCTCCTCCAACTCAAAACGGCGTTTACAAAGGTCTAATGAAAGAAGAAGAAAAATTAAAAAGTAATTACAAAGGAAGAAGAACACTGGTGCTTACACTTTGATGGAAAGACCATCAAAAAATAAATGATATGAGGTTGTTGTTATAAAAAATGAAAAAAGGGGGGTTATACTGGCTGTTCTTCAGCTGGCAAATGAAAAAGAGAAGACAATATTAAATGGAATAAAAACTGTGTTCAATGAATATGAAATCTGGCCTTCAATAAAAAAAAATGTCTATGACAGAACTGCAGCAAATACACCAGTCACACTGTTACAGAAACAATTTTAAGATGTTGGATTAGAAAAAGCTGTATACATCGGATGCCAATACCACATTCTAGATACAATATTGAAACATGTCACGAATGATCGTTTTAGTACACCAACAACTTCACCAAACATCAGCTACTCTTTGTTTCAACAATAACAGAAAAGTATTTGATAATGCTGGGGCACCACTAAAGAAATCAGAACAAGAGTGCTGGCGAGATGACATGGCTTTTCTTGATTATTTAATATCATGCTACATGATTTTCAAAACTACAGGAAACTTTCCAAAAGTAAATTTTCGATAACTTCCAAACATCAGTAATACAAGATGAGTCTCAAAGCAATTTATTGTTTGCTATCATTCGTTCTGATACCGGAGTAACGACAAACAGCTAAGGCAGCGTGTGATTTCATTAGTGGTACATGGGCTGACATCTGGTTCTCTCCCAATTAGTGCTTCAATCCTACTGACTTTGATAATTCATCAGACGCTTGTAAACAAGTTCCAAAGGCTTTGAAGTCATTAAAGATATTTTGGTCCACATATCCAGCACCTATAAAATGTTTGTGTCTTGGAGGGTGAACTTTTTTTTTATGCAATGCAAAAATTACCTATATTTTCTTTATTTGTGATACAAAGCTCTACCAAGTATGATATGGGGATATAGGGGGGCTGTCCATTATTTATGTCAACAAATTTTTGGCGATTTTTACCTCCCCCCCTCCCCCTTGTCAACAACTTGTCAAACTTCCAGTGACCCCCCCCCTATAAAATTACGTCAACATTTGATTACCCCCCCCCCTAAAAAGGTGTCTTCCAAAATGTTTATGTGGCAAAATTAGTAGGAATATAGTTAGTTTAATTAAAATACTGTATGTTAAGCGAGTGTGTAACACAGGACTACAAACGCTGCTTAATTGTCCTTTATTAAGTAATTATATTAAATTTAAAAAAGTAACATTGTTGACGTCAACTTTTCTTGACCTCCCCCCCTCCCCCTTGTCAACAATTGTCAAAAATTTCCTGACCCCCCCCCTCCTATTTTGTTGACGTAATTAATGGACAGCCCCTAGGGTTATATTTTGGTCATACCCTTAATAGGCAATCCATTAGGCACCACCTCTTTCAAAAGGCCCTTTAAAAAAGTCATTTCAAATCTATTGCTATTGTGCCCCAAAGCGATTCTTCTGTTGACCTATCCTTAAAAAAAGTTAAATTCATCGCTATGTGTGACTCAAAAAAAAATTCCTTTGTCATAGATGAAAGACATTTAGTTTATAATGCAATTTCAAACAATGTTGCTCTGAAAATTTACATATGAGGACAATTTTATGAGGACAATTTTTATAACTTTCAGAGTTTCTCTAAAAACAAAAATATAGAAATGCAATTTCTCCTATAATTTTGAACGCCACGTGTCCTATATTCACGTTTACATTTTATATCTGTTAGTAGTGTTACGATGTAGGTTATTTTAGCACAATAGTTTACAGGTTTCGGAAAACAAAGGAGTGCTTAAAGGGGGGGGGTGCATCATGGTGACCAGATAGATGAATAATTTACGCGAGAGCACGCCCTATCCTCCCCTCCCATGTTAATTAGTTGTGAGTCACCAGGTGCACTGAAGGCTCACGGAGACAATTTACCTGGGAAAGAATGTTCGTGACCGTGACACGTAGGATGAAGTTGGAACCGTTACGAAAGTCGTGGGGCAGAATCTTCTCACGAGGGATAACTGAGTTAGAAAGTGTCATAGGTTCCTTGTTTAGATTCGCCACCCCCAGACCCGTCACATAAATTACCCCGAGTGTAGAGTCAGTTGGACTGAGAATTAATTAGAAGTAGTCAATCACCGATGCCAAAGCCAATTGTGTACTGTATATAAGCAGGACGTTTTTGTGTGTAAGTCAGAGGAGGAGGAAGAGAGAAGAGAGACTGAGGACTAGGTAGTCGAGTGAGATAGCAGAGTAGGACGTAAGCTGAAGTACTGTATGTGTGAGAACTGGCGTCTACATGGCTACATAATAAACTTGTTTTATCAGCAAAGAAACCGGAATTTGTTGACTTATTAGCGGAGACTGAACGTGAGCTGTGAAAATAGAATTATTGTCACCAGAACATCTACATCTACTCTCTCATACTTCTAGACAACGATCTGTACGTGGCCAGGATTAGCATTAGGACTATCCGACAACGTAACAAGTAGCCTACATATTAGTAGGATATTACAAACACTCCATCCGTCTGCTCTTGGGCCGGCACTTCAATCAAATTTAAGAACCCATTGTGAACCTTAAGTGGTTATAAATCTACATGTGATCTTTCGTCATATATTTCATACTGCTTTACAAAATCAAAACAATTTTTTTTGTTAATCTCATTTGCACATGAAAGGTCAGGTTGATGAAATAAAAGAAAAATGGGTAAGTGATGATCTGCATGTGTCAAACTGTAGAGTAGAAGGTGAAGTACGGAAATATCTGATAACACTACAGCTATGATGCTTAGAAGTTAATAGCTGGCCATTCAGAGTATGCAACATGCTGTAATGAAATCATGTCAAGGGCCACAAACAATTACAAAAGATGGATGTTCCAGACCTATTTTTAGAGAAAAGAGAAAGACGTATGATGACACTACATGCATAATATGGAAATGAGGAATGAAGTAATCTTACACATTAATTGAACATGAAATATGTAGTTGAAATGCTATATTGTTCAGGATTTCAATAGACTCAATACCCTACAAACGAAATTTATTGAAGAGCGGCATATGGTTATATATTTGAGGGTTAGAGATGTGGAGATGGGTTTCAGTATTTGTAAAAGCTTATTTTTTTGGGAGGGAAACTCGTTTATTTTGTTAAATTAGTCAAATTAGATTTTAATGATTACAATAAGGGGGCGGAGTTTGAAGTTACTCATTTAAAATTATATTTTGGAAATGGAGGGGGGATTTTATGTTCTTCCTTTTGTTTATAAGTTTGTATTTTAAGGGGGCGGGAGTAAACAATTGACGTAATTTTAGGGGATTAGGGAGGGTGGCTGATATGTGTTCGTGTTGTAAGTTGTACCACCTCTGCGGCAGGCCCGTAGCCAGGTCAAAGTAAGCAGGGAGGCACCAATACCCAGCAAGGGGGAACCTCAGGAAGGTGGGGTTTTCCGAAATAATTTTTTAAAAACCTAACTTTTAAAATTCTATTAAACCGGGGGGGGGGGGCACTCCACACCTAGCGGGGGGGGGGCACGGCCCCCCATAGCGCAGTGCCCCCCCCCCTTGGCTACGGGGCTGCTCTGCGGCGATTCTGGTTTATGCACACATGACATATATGACCGGGGGAGGGTGTAGTGGACAATAAAAAATAGACTATTACGGTAACAATGGTTCTCTACCCGGCTCCTATTGAGCCGGTTCGTTTTCCTATTATAATAGTAGGAATTACTCTTGTTCCATAAATTATAAATAATTCTACCTCGGTGCAGTTTTTTTTTTAATTAAAAAATATAACACACGAAATGTGGCTCCTATCGAGCTCTTGCTCTAAATTTAATAAACGATTGTAAATAATTTAGTTATGATATTATTATTAAGCTGAATTTTCAACTATGAACTAAATTGATTGAATGTGTTAAGATCCACGGTTTTAGCCTCAGTAAACAGACTTTTGTCTGCTGTACAAGGTTAATTTTATTGTATGTGTGTTCAGTGTTCACTTGTACGTATAGATAGTCACACAAAAATACATGATAAAAAGTGCTATCTCATTTGAGTTTGAAAGTATCGTGTGCTTTACTGTTTTTCATATAAATGTCAACATATCTTCACCTGTTTACAGTCTGTTGTTCCTTATACTATGGATGATTCTAAAAATATAAAGGATACAGTATCCTCTTTTTTGCAGTTTACCGATGTCAATGATTTCTCGCAGGTAAAACGTTGATGATATAGTAACCATTGAGAAGTCATTAAAAAGTGGTGCTGCTAAACCTTGGGCTAAACTTTAGGCTAAGGCTAAGCCTTATCGCTAATGCATTGTTCTTTAGTATATAATACGGACAGGCTACGCTTACGTCAAGACGTAATTCGTATTTTTTTTTCCGGCTTACGTCAATAGATATTTCTCCACACCCTAACACTGTCCCTAACCCTAACCTTATCCCTAACCCCTAACCCTTTTTGTTTACGGAGTGGCAGCGGTAACATCAAGACGTAATTCGTATTTTTTTTTCCGGCTTACGTCAATAGATATAATAATAGAAGGCGCTTGACGTAAGCGTAGCCACTTCGTATATAATATTAGTTAGACCTCATAAGTACATTTTATTTACATAAAAGATGGATGCAGATGATCAAAATATTTTAATAAAACATTACAAAAATGATTGGTTAAATAAAAAACAGTAGGCTTACCTTAACTTAAGCAATTTTTAAGAGACTAGGATTTAATTCTATGGAGTGGCTACGCCTACGGTTCTGTCCAGACAGAATAGGCAAATAGACAGAATCCATATTTTTTTTTCGGGTACCAGCCATTATATTAGGGTTAGGGTGTGGAGCAATATCTATGGCTGGTACCCGGAAAAAAAATATGGATTCTGTCTCATCTGGACAGAACCGTAGCCACTCTGTTAATTCTATGTAAAGTTATACAGCTCTAAGAGTCACAATATCCTGAATAGCTATTGGTACAAAACAAACGAAAACATAATGATAAGGGCTAGTAGCTCTTTTATAGCACATTCATGTAATAGCCTTAAATAGGAATTTTCAGCTCTAATCCTTTGCATACCCACATGAACTTACCGTATTTTTCGCCGTATAAGACGCACTTTTTCTTCCCCAAAACTGGGGGGGAAAAAGTTGGTGCGTCTTATACGGCAAATACACATTTTACATGCTATCATACACTTTTAAAAGAGGGGTAACTCTCGGAAACTCCAATTGTAAACATGATGAAATCAATAGTCATATCTATTTACCTATCGTTTTATGTATTCGGAAGATTAAAATTAAAGGTGCACTTTAATAAACCGAAATACGTTAGTTAAAATGTTTCTGTGACATTATTAACATTATTAATACAATCTCAATGCGTAGTTTAATTGTAATTAATTATTTTAGTATTTTACTATATTAAAGTATTCACGGTATGGGATCGCCTTCACTATAAATAAAAATCGCGCACCAAGTGAATGTGTAATTGAACGGACGGTGAAGAAAGGGATAGGGATGGGGAAAAAAAAATATTGTTGTTGTTTTTTTTTCATGCTGCAAGTATTTGGTTCAGAATCTTTTTTTTCTAGATTTTCCTCCTTTAAAATTGGGTGCGTCTTATATGCCGGAGCGTCTTATAGGGCGAAAAATACGGTACTCAGTTGATTCAGAATCCTCATTTGTCATATGTTGCCTAAATGGTGCTTAAACTTAAAGCATCCCCTATATCTTATCACTTTAATTATTGCCCTAAATGCCTAATTAGGGCGTCATAAAGTAGTACTTACGATATCCCTTATTCTGTACAATATATTATATATCAGACTTCCCCTTGAAAGTTTAACAAGAAGCCTACAAGTAACAAGGTGACATCATTAGTCGTGATTAAATGAATGGAAGTCTGGCCGTTAAAAATATTCATATAGTAAAAACTGCTACTATGAGAAAAAAATAACACTGGAAAACTTGTATTAATGTCTGCTAACTGATGAAAAAATGTTTTTTTAGAAATAAATTTTTATGGGCTCGACACTTTAAGTAACCCTGTATTACTAAACAATTCATCTACTTTTAGCTGCAATTTATTAAGAACTGTGGGCTAACTGCCTGTAAAAATTCCATCTGAATTGATTTGGATCTTGTGAATGCACATATTTTTTTTAGAAACTCTTGAAAAAAAATGAGATCATGCACTTTATAAAGAAAAATCTGGATAATCAAATCACATCACATTGCAAAATAATCAAATGATTAATTAGCAAATTAGTGTGTAATCACAGTGATTACCTATGTGTTAAAATTGATAAGAACTATGTATTATTGATAAAACGGGTCATTTCTTAGAAAATTATACCCTCATACATTTATTTTTTATTTACAACAATAAATCATTTTAAATTGACAACATTTATAAACCTGAATTTCTCTTTTGCTCAAAAAATTTGTTTACAGCAATCACTAAGAGCTGTTTTAAAAGCAACTAAAAGCTCAAATGATTTACCAGTTGGTGATGACTTTGACTTCTATACCACTTTTCGATCTGTTCGAGATGTCCTTGATATTGAAGGTCAAAGAATACTTAATTTGTAAGTAATTTTTCACTATTTCTAAAATGTTCTTAATTTTATTTTCTTACATGATGGCGAAAGATTAGTAAAGAAAATATATTTTTCTCTAATAGGCTACAACGTCTACTTCGACACCAGAATGTAAAAGGAAATTTGATTCATGGCGATTTATTAGAACTTGAGGAACAGTTTGATATTTTGATGGATGCCAATGATCAGATATTAGAGCGAGCTGTAAGTAAAACTGTTTTTGTTTTTATTCACATTTAACACTTTCATTTTATAGATTTGTCTGTAAACAGTTAACTTCAAATAAAGAACTTTTTTTTCAGGACAGTAAAAGAAAAAAAGAAATGTCGTTACACATAATAATTTTGAGAATTAATTTCTTAAACATAATGGGTTTGAATTTTTTTTCAAAAATTAAATAAAAAATGACAAAAAAAAGAAAATATTCATTATCTTTCTTTTTTCAATGTTCAGCGTAAATATTTTTTGCCGATTGTGTTTTTTTATAATTCATCAATAGGCTGCTGTCATTAAATTGAAAAGCAAATTTACATGACTGTTTCATACAAGGATTTCTTTCTTCAATAAAACAATTTTAGCTCACCTTGAACTAAATAATAATTTGAACCATAAGACTTAATGCATTCCATTGAAAAGTTTAAAAAATGTCATACTAATGTTATGTATTGGAATTATGCTATATACACTTATAAATAGAATGTATACATTCTGACTTTTCTATCACAAGTTGAATTGCCCCCACTTTAAACTATTACAAATAAAAGTAGAATTAAGAGATATTTACAGTGGACTTTTTATTTAATAAGACTTTTTATTTAATGTTCAGAATGTTTTACAAGATTATTGTCAGTATTGTTCTGACCCATTATAAACTACAGTATGTTATGTATATCAGCATTTTCTTCACAAATTCAGCTTTAAAATTTACTATATCAATACTTTAAAGATGTTTTTTTTTCTGAATTGAAAATGCCCACTAAAAGTTCTGAAAATTCTTTTAAAATTATTTTAAAAAATATTTCTTTGATATTTTGTACATATAATATACTATAAATACAATATTTCAGGGGCAGAACATGTTACTTTTCACATGATAATTTGGTTTAATTTTCAGGGCACTCTCCTGGATGAAGCATCTGGAATAGGTAAAGAGCAAGCTGACCTCATAATAGCTGCTGCCTCCAATACAGGCACAAAAACTTCTAGCTGGAACAAAAAGGTTTGCATAAGAAAAAAAGATTCATTACTAAAAAATTTGTGACAGAAACTTGGCTATTTAAATTTAAAAAATCAAAAATCTGGCTTACAAATACAGAACACTTGTTTTTTAGGCTGTCTTTTAATTTAATTTTTTACACATTAAGATGTTTTAGTTTCTCAAATTAAATATTATAAACCTATGAATCTTATAGAATTTTGTCATTAAAAATTATTTTCTCATTTTTCTAGTCAACCCCTGATGCAAGTAAGCCCACTGTTGCTTATCGTCTTATGACTGCAAGAAATATTCAAAGGCCACAATTAAGTTTCAGAGATAAAATCGACAATACTAATCTCCCATTTAAACCTCATCTTCGAGTAAAGCCACATGCTCTCAAACCTTTGGAAGGTAATTTGGAATAAATTAATATCTAATAACCACGAATACATATAGTATAATAGCTGCTGTAAATTAAATCTTACATGTGTAGTTTAATTTTTAATAAGAAAAAAATGCATAAATTGGTTGAATGAATGTTAAAATCTAATAATGAGGCTTAAACTATTTGAATCACTAATAAATGTTCAGCTACTTAAGTTTCAGAATATCTTGAAATATCTAATACATTATTTTTCAAAGTTTCTCTGAAACAGATACAAAAAAATATTGAAATTGTTGTTAACCACTTGATCATGACAATTAAATGATTTAACATTGCATTACTTAATTTTTAATATGGTTTTACATGTGGATTACAATTGCGAATTCCAAAATTGTACTTATTCAAATTGTAAAAAGATGAAGCTTTAAAATTAATTTCATCAGTTCAATTTATATTTATGCACTGTCATTGTTAAAATTAAATATTGCATTTACACTTTTAGAAATTTTTTTTCAACACTTATTGTAAGTAGCTCAATAAAAATTGGTTAAAAAAAAAATATTGTAAAAAACCGACACTAAAATTGATAGATCTTGCTAAAAGCTGTCTATTGACATTGCATTTATTAGGAAAAAAATGGTATGATTTTTTTTTCAAGTCTAAAATTGGGGGCACTTTTATAAACGAATTAAAAAAATATTTTTTATTCTGCTGATGAAACTGCACAACTTTTTTTGTCCTTTAAGCTATAAGCTTCTATATTTAGATTATTTTTATCTTTTGATGATTAACAATAAGTTAACTCACAAAATGTGGTAGTCCGACTGGAAATTTCTGCACTGTTAAATCAGCTGTTCAGTCTCATCAGTCACCCAAGCAAAGTAATGCTAAAAATTATACTCAATGGTTGAAGCCAGTGGCTTAGGAATTAATGGCAAAAGAACAGGCATGTTTCAGACCAGGCAGAAACACAATTGAACAGATCTTCAACTGTCGCATGCTCATAGATCAACACATACAACACCAACGCAAACTTCATCATAACTTCATAGACTTCAAGAAAGCCTGTGATCGAGTATAGCGTGAGAGACTGTGGCAAGTTATGAGAAGCTACAATATTGAAAACGGATTGAAGCACTCTACAATCAAGCTAGTAGTGCAGTCCAACTCAATGGGTGTGTTGGGGACTTCTTCAGGATGTCAATAGGAGTCTGTCAAGGCTGCATTCTCTCGCCAGTGCTGTTCAACATCTTCCTCGAGAAAATCTGGCAAGAAGTACTCACTGACCATCACACCTCCATTTCCATTGGTGGAAGACCACTATGCAACCTAAGAATAGCTGATGAAATAGATCTCCTAGCCAGAAGCAACAGCTGACAGACAAGCTTGCAGATAGGGCGGGTGCATACAGGATGGAAATCAGCTTAGAGATAATGGTCAACACCATAGACAGCAGTAGTGCAAAGATCATAATGAACCAGCAAAAGCTGGAAGAAGTACAGAACTTCAAATACCTGAGAGCTATTTTATTCAAAGACGGAAGCTGCAAAGTAGAAATTCGAGCCAGGATTGGGTCAGCAATGGCGGCTAT
>JAGDYQ010000099.1:2705522-2721116 GCA_021962125.1 Bulinus truncatus
GATCTGATGTTTAAATACTTCTGTATATATCGTTTTTCATGTGCAGCCGACCCATGTGAAAGGATGTCGACAATTGCTTTGAGAAATAATGGTTGATCACAAAACATTGAAAAGATATGCATTTCATGCTATTTTGGCATATAACTGTCATAACTCTGTTATATTTACTATGGTCAGTGCATGTTGTGAGTTTTTAGTCAACATGAAAAGTGTGCTAGTGGTGAAATAAATGAGGGCAAGTGAAAATGCTGACCAGTGGGTAAAGTAGTTAGAGAGAGAAATAAGTCAGTGAGTGTTAGGACAGATGTGGTTTTCTGAAACAGTTATTAGTGAAGTAGTGTGGAAGTGATGATATGTACTTATGTTTTCTTACATGGATCTATTTCAATAATTTTGCTGATGTTGTGTAAATAAATGTTAACTTGTTAAATGGTGCCTCTGATTGTCTTCATTAATGGACACATGTGTCAGAATGAGAATAACAGCTGAAGAGTATTTAAGATACTAAGCACATAATACTCAAAGGAGTATTTAGTCTTCCGAAGAGATACAACAACTAATTCAAGTGTTTCACAAATTTTTCGAAAATTATTTGTAAAACTATTAAGTTTTACTAAAAAAATAATAAAATTAAATTAGAAATAAAATAAAAAATTTATAGAATTGTGATGTCACACTTGGCCGGACCCCCTCCCCCTGTCACACTTTCTTACACCCCCTTTACTTTATGGATGGCCCCTAAGCTAAATGCTTTGTTTTAATTCAATGTGTGAATTCATACTGTAAGATGTAGCCTACAAGACTGACATTGATTGCTCCCTGAAGTTAAATTAGAACAGGGGATAAGCAAACCTTTTTGAGCCATTGGCATAGTTGGGGGGTGAGGCTTTATTTATTACCCAAATAATATTTTCTTTTGCTGTCACAATCCTTCATTTTCTTGTACCTTTTTGTAGTTTGTTTTGATGTCTGTTCTTTTTTGTTTACCCTTTAAAAGATATCATTTTTACTGTATTGATTATAAAACACCACTGTTTACTAATAGATGAGTTAGTCATTCTAAGATTTATTATATACACAATATTTATATTTTGGGATTTTTTTCTGTAATTAATTTTTCGGTAAGCCCATAAGAAAAAATTCCTTAAGTAAAAATACCACTTAAAGATGTAAAAGTTCCCTTAGCCCAAACGGGCCATATGAAGTCTATAATTCTATAACCTTTGCATATGAAGGAATTGTGTGGGCACAACGCCCAGATGCCTTTACTTCCCCAACTTGAGTCAGGTACCCATTTAAAGCTGTGCGGACTTGTGGGATGACTTTGAAACAAATTTCACCTGGCAAAATTCCCATGGTTCTCAGAGGATTGAACCCAGGACTCTCAGGTCAACAGTCGAGTATCTACAACACTCTGCCATCCGTCCCACACATAAAGATGTACTGCTATAAAATGTTTTGATGATTTATTTTTAACAGCGTATGCACTTTGGGTTTGATAAACCAACATTTAAAAACGTTTCTTTCTGGTGATTTTGAGTTTTTAAAAAAGGTTTTTTACAGCGTAAAATGGCCTTATCTTATAAAAGAAAAAAATCTGTCACGCGAAAAAATCAATAACAAATGAACAACTTTGTAAGGAGAAATAGGACAACACTGAGATTTTTGCACACTCCCTGCTAAGACCATCCCAAGTTAGAATTGTCAGTGTGAGAAAGTGAGACTTTAATTCTGAGTCTTCCTTGACACTTGTTGGCAGTATAAACTAACATGGAGCTTTTACCACAGCAGAGCAGTTTTCACCAGGCGCAGCTAACTGGTCAGGGACAGTGGGCTATGCTCAAGATGTGAGTATAGAGTTTCACCACAAGTCACCCAGGTAATTTTCCCAAGGACTCAGGAAAGTTAAGTTAATTGTGAGCTTATTGTTAGGGGTGGAATACCTGATTTTAAATTTGCATCACATAAGAGAGGGAATAGTTTATGTTTTTATCTGCTAATCTAATTGTTTAATAATAGACGTTTGGAGTCATATTCTGGCTCATATAATCTCCAACAGAGCTATAGTTAGCTGAAGTATAAATCCCAATAAATAGAACAGTCAAACTGAACTTGCTGTGAGTGTAAAATAAGAATGACAACTGAATACCACATTTAACATAATACTAGATAATTGCCAGAAAATGTGTTTGTTTAGAGGTAAAATAAATAAGTGAAAATTGTTTGTTATAGTGTCATGGATTTGGGGATAATCTCTGAACTTTGCTGTCTTGGAATATGAGCCACTAATTAATAGGCCTGTAATTTATTTTCTTCAGCCAAGAGGGTTTCAACACAACAGTGAAGTAAATAATCAGCTGGAAGGTAAAATATAAAGTTTATTTGCATACACATCAGTCCTGCACAAGGACTGGTAACTCAAAAGTGGTACACAATTACCAGCAAATTATCAAAATCTCTCTCTCATTTGTGATATGCTAATCCGAAAGTTCCCATGCCTCTCTCTCATCTTTCTCTCATTCACCCACGCTTCACACACATCACTTTCCTGACCAATAGTTCACCCACGCTATCACTTGCTGTCAAGTTGACCCATTGGAGGAATTAGTGTAGGTGGAGAAGTTATGTCCTGAAACGACAACAAAGATCTACAGACAGTTCCTTTTCTGTCAGAGTCTATAGCTCTTTTGTTGTCATTCATTTGGCCAGAGGTGCGATTAAATGTTATGAACTCAAACTTGCAGCCATGTCCAGCTTCCAAACTTATTGTTGAAAGATAAGTTTGAAAAGTCTGAGCTGGCCTAGGTCAAATTGGTCAACATTAGAAATTTGAAGCTTCATGAGCCTTACAGAGCTTTCTGGACAGGAAACAAAGATACATATCTGATGATAACTATTTTTTAGAAATCTTCAAAAACCTGCATTTTTTTAACTGACCTTTGACAACCTGTTTTTGTATAATCCCTAATATGGAATAATAGCATGGACTAAAATCACACAAAAAGATAAAAGTTTTTAACAGAATGTAAGCCAATAGTCAAGAAAATAGTAATCTTACTGACAACCTCCAGCTGATAATAAATAGACCATGGGAACTTATAATACTCTTTAAATTCTCTCTTATGAATTTAAGCCGAAACTTGCTCGTGAGATGAAATCTGCTGTGTCTCGCAACTGCCATAAAGCCTAATGGCAAGCGGCTTCACAACTCATCCAGTCTGAACACCGCTTCTTACCTGCAATGTGAGTGTTTCAGGTTCCCAAAGTAGGTGCCAATCAGAAAATGCCCAGTATGAAATTGGCCATCGTCTCTGAAAAGTATCCACTACAGGTTAGACTAAGAAGGACACTCCATATCCCTTCTGACCTCTTACCCTATGGTTCTGTCCCAACTCAAAAGCCATATGGTTTGTTCAAGGATCCGTACCTTCTCAAGAATGGACTCATAGGTGGCCTCTGGTCATTATCCATGGTTACTCTGGACTTGGCCTGGTCGTCTGCCATTTCATTCCCAGGATCCACTGCAACATTACTTCAATTCTGTGCATGTCCTAACTAATAATACTAGCAACCACCAATACACTGTTATTAGGAATGATCTATTCCTTTCAAATTATAAAATTTACTTGTTTTAAATGGAATATGTCTTCAAGCTACATAGCACTAACAACTGCTACTCAATTTTCCCACTACTGTAATTATTTAAATTTTGAAGTCTAGCTTCATGTTTATATTAGTAAAAGAAAATGCAAACCTCTAACTGATGAATGCGCTCCTCTCTTTCCCTTATCAAAGCCAAATCATCTTCAATCACTATTTCCTGCTCTTTCAAAATTTGTGTGCGTTGCAAAGAGTCATCTGGTACTATACTGCTATCATCAACCTGAAGAGATGGCAAAAGATTAATAATCAAAAATTACTAACGCATTTCAACTAAATTTTACAAGCAATAAGTAGTATAAAATAGTGCTGTGATATATATTTTTTTAGAAATATTCTAGTACAAAATTATCTAACTGCACTACTTATAGAAAAGGGCAGTTTGACAATCAGTGTAGAACGCTTAATTCCCGGGTTCAATCCTCTGTGAGCACCAAAGGAATTTTTCCAAGTCCTGCTGTAAATGGCTACCTGACTTGAGTTGGGGAAGTGAAGGGGGGCTATGTGCTAACCACACAATCCTTTTATCTACACTTTATCTGCCCTGATGGCCCTTTATTTTCAAAATTAGGGATTGTTCACTTATTACATAATGCCTTGGGGTGAGGGGGAGTTGCCAAAAGGAATGCTTAAAAAAGTGTTACATAATAAGTGAATGGTGCCTGACAAAATAAAATGTACACTGACAAATATATAGTAATACCCCAATTTTCATCAATAATCAATCCAAAAACAATGTCCGAAAACTAAATACTAATGTATTACAAAACCTGGGTCAAAACCTAGGTATAAATAAATAAATACTAATGTAGAATACATAGAATTATTGCTAGGAATAGAAAGGCTTTAAAAAAAACATGCATGTGAGGTCTATCAGATTTACATCTAAGTTCACCAATGGCTGCTTAGGTTGAGCTCCTAGTGTCACAGAGGTCTTGACTTTGACTGCTGCTTGCTGAAAACATTAAAAATATTCACTTTAAACCAAGTGCAATATAATATAAATAAAATACAAAAAAAAAAATTACGGTCAAGAAATGAAAAATTTAAAGTGTTAACTTCTAATGATGTAAAGAAATGAACAAATTAAAGTGTTAACTTCTGATGATGTAAAGAAAACACAAGAATGAAAACTTGAGTCATACTGTATTACCTTTTGCAAAGTTTGAAATCTCTGCAGTGCATCTTGAAAATTACTTTTTAATAACTCCAGTTGTATCTTTTGTTGCTGATGAGAAAAAGACTACAGTTATTACAGTTATTACAGTTACTACAGTTATTACAGTTATTACAGTTACTACAGATACTACAGTTATTACAGTTATTACAGTTACTACAGTTATTACAGTTATTACAGTTACTGCAGTTATTACAGTTACTACAGTTATTACAGTTACTACAGTTATTACAGTTACTACAGTTATTACAGTTACTACAGTTATTACAAATTTAGGATAGAAAAACACTTGAGTTCTAGATATATAAGTGAAACTTAAAAAAAAATTATTTTATTTAATAAAAAAAAAATTTTGTAATGGGTAATGCAATCCTTGCTTGTAAATAATGTTATAAAAGATGTTTGTAAAGTCTAGTAATCTATCAATCAAAAACAATATCACAGAAATAAAGATGTTAGCTAATAGATTGTGATATCACAGAAAATGTATGTATGTATTCAGAATTACAAAATGGTATCCCACATAAAAAAATTATGCTAAATCTATATACTGCACAAACTTTTAAGATAGCAGAATTGCTTTATATCCAAAAGACCGACCTTATCTGCCTTTTTAGTAGAGGATGTTCGCAGAAGATAAGTTGTATTCTGAACAATTTTATTGGTAGCCTGAGAAGTTTCATGGCTGCAAAAAAAAAGCTGAAATTAATCACATGATCTTTGGATCTATGGAAAAGAAGAAAAATTCTTGGAAATCAAAATAAATCTGTTTTTTTTTTTAATGTCTGTGTTGAGAAAAAAGTAATACAAATATTAATTTACTGAATGAATATGAATTAATTTTAAATTTCAAATTTGTTATGTATTTTCTGTGTTATTTCAAATAATTTATGTTCATGGCTCCTACAGTAATTTGTTTACTTTCATGTATTGTCATCTTTCATTGCACTCATTCAGATTCAAAATTATCAGAAATGAAATACATGTTTAACAAACCAAGTCTCTCAATGAGTGCATCATGTTTAGTTCTATTCATTTATAGAGGAGAAAACAGTGGAGAAAAATTTATCTTCAAATTTCATAACTCAGTTTTAACATTTGAAAAATTAAAAAAAATGGAAATAAATTATTAGTAATTAAATGATAAAAAAATGTAAAGTATCTTGAATTTCTTCAAATTAACATTAATTTTGTAATAATTTAAAAATAAGTAAGATCTGATATTTATGAAACATACGTGAGTGTATTTCTTTATATTTATTCTATCAATAAAATTAGCTAAGTAAACAAATTATTAAATTATTATCAAAAAAAAAATTGAAAGAATATGGGCAGATATAAACAAAACCGTTCTCCAAAATGGGATTCATTTAATGACCTATAATCATTTTCAAATTCTACTTCAAGAAATTACAAACTAAATTCACTATTTACATTTTGTCTCTGAGTTGTTCACTATCCCTCGCAGATCCTATACTTTTCATCGCACGCTCTATTGTGTTTGCTATAAAAAGGTAAAATATATACATATAATGTTTGCGAAGTTTCAACAATCTGTAAATAATAATATAGAGAAAGATAGATACAGATATAAAATTATAATTACAAGTATATATGCTTAATGCAGAGGATACATTGCAAAAAAGACAAGAGTTAAACTAGGGATAAGTGCAATAAATTAGAATAAAAGCTTACATATATATATAATTTCCAAAGTAAGCTGTAATTTATTATTCCAATAAGTTATTATCTTTTATTTTTAAATAAATTATTCATTTTAAAAAAAATAATAATAAATATTTCAGTGCCTAGGTGAATATGGAAAGTTCTTTAATTTCTTTTTCTTTTATCAACAAAATCACCTCAGGTATTTGCTTTTATTTGCTTCTAAAAAAATAGCATTTATTTCTATAAAAATGCTCTTAACTTTCATTTTTACATTTTCATCTTTACTAATCTTTTTGTGACATTTTACTTTTTTTCTTAAATACACAATAAGTCTGTATTGTAGGGATAATATAGTTAATGCAGACTTACTATTTGGTCTTCACTACACAATGATACCAACTGGCTATTAGACTAACTGTTAGTGTTGATAATATCAAAGGAATGCCAATTGGCAAGATTTGCCATTGTTTATGTGCCAGGACAATTAAAAAAAATTGCAATGAATCTATGAAAAATTATATCTTGGGAAAAACAATAGTGTATAAGTGGAACAGCGTCACGCAGGATCTGATATATATATACAGTGCTGTTTTTGTAAAAAAAATAGGTGCCGGTACTCAGTGATGGATTGCCTAACTTTTAACTACCAGTTCGCACCTTGATGCAAGCTAAATCACAACTGCAAAGTACTATTTTAAAATAATTCAATTTTGACAAATTAATAACATAATAAATCAATAATAAACATTAAAATACAAGAAAAGTAATAATTTTTTTACCAACATTGAAAAAGGTGCCGGTACGCCATACCGGTGCATATCGGCACAAAAAAAGCACTGTATATATATATAGTTGTAATGTTAAGCATTGCCCAGGAAATCTAAGTGCCATGTTACAACTTTCCTAATCATTTTAAGTTTTTTTACAGATGATTAATTTGAAAGTATACCCCTAAGTGAAATAACACAAAAATTGAATTAAAACAAAAATCATAAAGAAAGTAGGTAAAAAAAAAATGACATAATACAGAAATAGTTTACAAAAGTAATCAAATGTTTTAATGCACAGATGGTACAAAATGCTATATTACAATTCATCTAGAAAAAAAAAGCACCAGTATAATAAGGCATACAAAAATCAATGTAAAGAAAAGTGTTCATAGAGTATGTAAGAGTTTAAATATAGATATGTCAGTGCAATGTGTATTACATATGCACATTCCTACTACATGCAGGCTGATGATATCCATGAACAGTCACTAGTCTTAATATAGTCAAGAATCATTTAAATCTAACAAATCAGAGTAATACATATACTGTTCACAAAAGCATACAAACATGGCAACAAAGAATGATGATGTACTGACTCAGCAAACAATGACATTAATGCAAAGAGACGTTAGAAGATTTACATCATTATCAAAAGACATATAGTACTAATGTGATCTGCTGAAAAATTATTAAAAAGAGTTACTTCCCCAGACTCAAATAATAAATATAAAGACATCTAAGTGAATTATAATTTTTTTCTTAATGTTTTGATTAAGTTTAGTTTCAGGTGTTTATTTTATGCTAAACCAAGGATTACATCAATAATATCCAATATCGGTCAATAGAATTTAAATCTATAAGGACCATTGATGTATCTCATCTCTTGCTTGCGAGAGTGTGACAAAAAGGAAAGGTGTTGTGTGCCAACCGAATACGTCAACACTTCCAGATGCGAGTACCAAGGTCTCGGTTGAAGCGGGCTATTCGGCCAAAATAAGGCCCCCCGAAAAAAAAGGGGGGGGCAAGCTGAGGGAAAAAGAAAAAAAAAGAAAGGGAAAGAAAAAAAAAAAAAAAAAGGAAGGTGGGGGAAAGAAAGGGGAAAAAAAAAAAAAATAAAAAAAAAAGGGAAAAAAAGGCTATTGACCATGGTACCGCCAATTTCACCAAAGGTTTTTTTTTTTCTGACGAAGAGACCAATGATCTTCCCAAGACAGATCCTGGTATTAATCTCCTAGTCCAGGTAATGCACTCCCAATTCAAACTATACATTTGGAAAATACATTTTGGTATAGATATATATATATATATATATATATATATATACATATATAAAGACAGACAGATGCCACTATATATAAAGAAAATATTATTATAAATAAATGTGCTTTATTTTATGGAATATAAAAAAATCACCTGAAAGAGATTGATGCTGGTAGATATACATATTTAGAGAGATAGATACAGTATATAGAGAGTTAAATAGGTTCCAGTATACATAAAATTATTGCACATCATATAAATTACAAAATTATACAAAAATGAATAATAATTACCTCCATTGTTTATTTTAAATATATTGCTACGAATCTGTTCAGTTAGATTCATAATATCATCATCACGATACTCCCTGTAATGAGGGTCATCTCTGTATTCTTGTAAGGTTCCGTAGTTGGACATTTTATTGACTGTTTAGATCATAAAGTTAATATTCTAAAAAGAAAATTATATAATAATAAATTTCAAAGTGATGAATGATGCGAGAATATATATTGATCAATGGTTATTTACTAAACTAGAGGGACTCTCTCACATAATGGTAATGTTTTTAGTCATGGAAAAATACAAAAGTAAATGTTTTAAAATTTTAATTTGTCTGCTGGGCTTGAAAATAACTCAATGTAGAGGAGATTATCACCAGAAATGTTCAAAGTCCATAAAAGTTTTTAAAATTACAAGTTGAAGTTAAACTGTAGGTACAAAGTACTCAATGTGCAAGTATGAGTACAAGTACATGTATCCTACCTAGGTGCAAGTGAGAATAATCAATCCCAAAATCTCAAGTACAGGTAAAAGGAAAACAAGTACCAAGTACCCCATGCCCATCTCTAATTATCACAGGTGAAAATAGGAACTATACAAGATATACAGTTTTATCACCTTATTGTTTCAGATTTTTAGATAAATATGTTTCATAGATTACAAAAAATCAGCATTTAAAATATATTTAGTCTCCAGTTTATCAATTTTTATTATCTAACATGAAAAAGTAACTATCATTGAATATCATGTTTAAGTATGAATTACCTAATTTGTTATATTTATTTCAATATGTAAATACTAGTGGAAAAGCCTGCTGAAGCTGGCTGAACGAAATCTGACAGAAAGGATAACAAAGAAATATACGAGATACTGCAATAGAAAAGAACATGTGGCCTTTATTGCCATGAACAGAATACGATATGAACAGAAATAACAAAGAAATGTATGAAATACAATGCATACACCGCACGATATGAAAACTACCTGAGGGAGACACACGGGTTAGACGATTATGTATTAAAGGATTTTTAAACATACAATAATTTTGTATTGTATAGCATTAGAATACCTTTAAAAAATTCAATGTTTATATAATTAGTATACGCTTACTATAAACGAAAATTTTTTAAAATATGTATCAAGACTGAGGACAAGTATATTTCACATTTACAAGCTACATCAAGCAAAAAAAATTGGTATTGATAGATTTAAACTGTTATAAGTAGTCGAAAGCAGTGTTTTCCCAAACTTTCACATCTGTGCTCACCCTTTTCAATTTACATAATACTGAATACCCCTAGTAAAAAAAAACAACTTACACATATTGTTCTTACGCCACTTATAATCATGGTTTCCCTCATTTCATTGTTTTTGCTTTAGGCGTGCATGTTTACCCAAATGTTTTCAGTCCAGTGCAATGTGTACCCCTGACAAACTCTTCGCGTACCCAGTACCACACTTTGTGAAACATTGGTCTAAAGCAAAAGTATCAAAAACAATATCATCAAAATATTTCTGGCATTTTCTGCCTCTAAAAAAGAATTTGGTAATACTAATTATTCTAATATCTTATTTAAGTCTTAAATTAGTTAAATTAAGAGGCAGAAACTATTTTGATAATATTATTGATACTTTACTTACCAAGAATTTATATAAAGAATTTTAGAGAGAATATAAGATCATAGTTCCAGAATATAATTCAACCGCTTATATGTCTGCCTCTTTAAATAATTTTTTATAAGTCAAAGAAATTTTTTTTCCTCAGTGTTAACATTTTGCACTAATATTTTTTAACATGAGTCATGAGCTACCAAAGTCCAGCAAAGTGTGAAGATATAGTTCGAGATATTAAACTGGTGATTTTAATAATAAATGTATCATATATAATAGTTTGTAAATAATTTAATTTCTGTTTACCTCAATGAAAATCACGGTAGCAGTCCAGTCATTAAACTTGCAGTTTGTTGTCTATTTTTATTTCACATCACATGACTTGTATCACTAAAAGTTAATAATACTGAACTGCCAACTCGCTTAATAATTCTGTTCTGCAGCGGACATATACTGCAAACAATAAAAACACGGGAAATATTCTATGGATGTATACAAACATATAAAAAGGCATACTACTTTTAAATTAATTATAAATATAAAATATCATGAATTATTATTACAGCTAATAAGTAATTACAAAAAGTCATAATACAGCAGCCAGTTTGCTGCATGGGAACTTTTGATTTTTCAATCAAACTTGGTTTACCTGGTGCGTCTCGCCTAAACTCTATCAGACATGGCCAGTCAAACAAAACACAGCTAACATATTACTGTACCTCACCGCAGCGTCGGCGCGTTGGATCATGAGTGTCTCGGATTCGTACATGGTAGGACCACGACATTCTACAAAGAATATAAGTAGGTAAAGGCGGCAGAAGGTAGGATATGCCCTGCAAAAAAAAAAAAAAACAAGCAATTTAAGTCTTTTCCGTTTCGGACAAACGACATTTTAGAGCATTTTCGTTACGGTTACGCCGGACGAAATCCGTATAGAGAGGGAAGTAATCATGTTGAATAACTGTTACAAAAATAAATAATGATTACGCCCCTTTGATTAGCTTTTATTATTTATATTTAAAATATAAGCAAAAACGGTACATAAGAAACTCTTATATTTTGGCCCTGGGAGGTCAGATCGCGAAAAGGACTTTTGATTTACACTTGGCAGGCCAAGACCTACAAAATGATATATACATCATGGGTCTAGGACTTATGGTTGCTGAGATATAGGGCGCTCCTTTGTTAATATAGCTCATATATAGTAAAAAAAACGGTACTTTATAAGCCTCCTTTTACGGCCCTCAGAGGTCAGATCGCGAAACGGACAAAAGTGTTTTCTTGGCAGGCCAAGACCTACAAAATGATATATACATCATGGGTCTAGGACTTATGGTTGCTGAGATATAGGGCGCTCCTTTGTTAATAAAGCTTATATAGTAAAAAAAAAGGTACTTTATAAGCCCCCTTTTACGGCCCTCAGAGGTCAGATCGCGAAACGGATATAAGTGTTTTCTTGGCAGGCCAAGACCTACAAAATGATATATACATCATGGGTCTAGGACTTATGGTTGTTGAGATCTAGGGTGATGACGGACAGACAGACAGACGGACAGACAAAACGGGGACAATAGAGCATTTTTTTTTCGAAAATGCTCTAAAAACAACTCTATTGTAAGACCCAGTTCATCCTGACGGAGTTTCCACTATTGGTCGGCCTTTTCTGACCTGAATAAGTTCCGATACACCTCATGCCCCGTTTGACACGACTCACAACGGTTATACACAAGTTTCGCTCGATTTCTTTAATGAACACTTTGGTACTCTATAAGTAGCACGGCTCCTCATCATCATCGTCGGCTATCACCCTGAGTTTTGTCACCTTGTCCGCCCCTCACATTGCCAACAATTCCTGCATAACACGTGATCCACTGCAACCATAATGTGATCCCAATCTCCTGCTTGCTGTCATGGAAAGCCCTGACCATACTCTCCAATTGCACAGGTCAAGCTCCAGCCTTTGATATAGCCACCCCTTGCTAAAGTGGTCCATCTCTTCAACTGGCCGCAACCTTAGCAACTGCCTCTAACATGGCGCAACTCTCTGACTCAAAAACACTGAGATTCTCACTAGACCCAAACACAATATCACACTACCAGCCTCGGTAAACTCCAGATATGCTCCACATCATGCACGCCTCTCGACACCTTCACCATAGAGAGTTCCATCAGTGTAGGCTCGAATTGTACCATAGAGTAAGATTTTATGGTCTTCTTGGCATCAGCTTGCAAGTCAGAAGGTTCATTGTGCTTCCCAACAGTGGCATAAATCAGTCCGGTATGTACCTCTGGTTTGCGAATAGCTTTGCCGAAAGAAACTTCAGAGACAAGTTTTTAAGACTGTTAACATATTCAATAAAAGCAGTGTATGGTTTTATTACAGTTTTACCCATTTACCAATGGACGTGGTATTAACATAAAACAGTTTATACCAGGGGTGGGCAAACTATTTCTACGGAGGGCCACATTGAAAACTTGATTGTTACCGGCGGGCCGCATATATATACATATTTTGTCTACTTCAATTACAATTTACATGTGAAATTATGAACTAATGATAATAAACACGTATGTGTCATTTTATTTCACACTCACATTCTACCACACTTGCACTTTACATTTTAAAATACGAAATATATATTCTAATCCAACGCAAGACAGTACCACAAAAAGTCTTTGCTTGCATCTCGAAGTTGGTGCATCAAATTGTCACTTATCTTTTCAACACGGCTGACTACAGTTCTCCTTGATATAGTAATGCCGTCAAATTTTGTTTTCTGTTCTGGACACATATTGCTTGCTGTATCTGACAAGCATTCCTTGGTGAAATCGCCGTCAGAAACAGGGTTCTTCTGTTTTACAATCTTATGGGACAGAACCAAGCTGGCTTCGGTTGCAGCATCATGTATAACAGATTGTTTGGTGAAAACAGTTTGCTGCTTCTTTAAATTATTAACCAGTTGCTGGTATTTCCTTTTTCTCTCTTCGTTCGTTAAATTGTGCCCGAAATCCAAATGTTTTGTTTGGTGGTGTCTTTTTAAGTTGTACTAAAGACGATCACACACGTATGGCACTGCAAGCAGACAGCTTAGCTACCAACGATGGTGATGCAGTATTTAAAAGTCCATTTGTCATTTTAAAAATGTCATTCGTCCTCGATTTTTCTTTTTTCGGCAGCACTCATAGTTAAAACAACGTCTATTTTTACAAAATCTTTCAAAATGTAAATTGTAAACAAAAGCATTTTCCGGAAGAGCGGAAAAGCATTCGAATAGGATTGTTAACAATTAATGGCTAATAAACAATAATGCTCTGGAGCCATAAAACCGATTACGTATCCCTAGATTCAATAAAATATAGTCGGAATAAAATTTCTAAAATATAGCGAAAACTCTAAACAAAGAAAATAAACATCGACATAGGATCGCTAGGCCTACATGTGCATGCCTCGGGCGCTACTCACAAAGGTGAGCCAAATGGTCCGCGAAACAAAAAATTGCTGGATAATTTGTATGTTTATTATAATTGATTTCTGGAAAATATATTTCAAATTTAGTGCCAGCGTAATATAATAAATGTTAATTCGCAAATAAAAAGGGGAAAAAAGGAACACTAATAGTCTAAATCAAACTGTAATAATATATTCATAATAGAAATGGCACGTCTTTTCTACCGGAAGGGCTCGACTTATGTCTGTCAGCACTTCATTATGGCATCTACGCTGTGTGGTTACATACATTATCTCCTTCCTTGATTTGTCTGATAAAATAATATGTTATAATAAATATTTGCAGTGTACAAACATTCTTTCTCTCAGGACACTTACACTTGTTATTTTAAAACGATAACAATAACACTCTAATGTAGACCTACTTATATGTACAGTCACGGAAAAAAAAGTTTACGAAAATAAGTTAAGCTCGCTACCCACTGCTAGCTTAAGGCCCACACTGACTCCACATTAACCTTAATTCAGTCATGCACATCACCCACTTGAGTGTCGTAATGTGCATGCTTACTGCGGGTCCTAGTATGGCCATGGAGCCCAGCGGTAGAAGCGCATAGCCGACAGCAGTGAGAGCAAGATATGGTGGTGTTCAAGGCAGGAGCCATAGTTGCAAGGTGTCTTCTAGCTCTTGGAGATGTAAGATGGTGGTTCCATTCCAGCTGGACAATTGCGTGTTTTAGACAGTAACTGAACTTGACAGTAGCGGTAGCTTCAATGA
Source organism: Bulinus truncatus (assembly GCA_021962125.1). Classification (NCBI taxonomy): domain Eukaryota; kingdom Metazoa; phylum Mollusca; class Gastropoda; family Planorbidae; genus Bulinus; species Bulinus truncatus. Next base: position 2,720,174 of record JAGDYQ010000099.1, read on the forward strand.
GCCTTGGGTACAGATCAGAAAATTTCATAAGTTCCATCATGTTATCTTTGAACCTTTACTTTGGGCGCCATCTTCGTATGGACCCAGAAACAAGCTCTCCGTGGAAAAACTGCCTAGGAATTATTTGGGGGTCGACAGAATGATACTGCTGGACCATTTAAGCTGTCTCACAATAAACATGGTTTCAACACTCGTTATTTCAACTCTCCCAAGTATCTCTTGGTTGGTCCGGCCAGTGGATCTTAGTAATAAAGCGGTTTGTTAGATCTGCCTACTTTATATAGTCACTGACGAGCGGAGAGATCCTTCATGGTGAAACTGACTCTGTTTGTTAGATCTGCCAACTTTTTATGGTCACAGACGGGCGGAGAGAGCCTCGGTGAAACTGACTCGGTTTGTTAGATCTGCCAACTTTATATGGTCACTGACGAGCGGAGAGATCCTTCATGGTGAAACTGACTCAAGTAGTTAGATCTGCCAACTTTATATGGTCACTGACGAGCGGAGAGATCCGTCATGGTGAAACTGACTCGGTTTGTTAGATCTGCCAACTTTATATGGTCACAGACGGGCGGAGAGAAGCTTGGTGAAACTGACTCGGTTTGTTAGATCTGCCAACTTTATATGGTAACAGACGGGCGGAGAGAGCCTTGGTGAAACTGACTCGGTTTGTTAGATCTGCCAACTGTATATGGTCACAGACGGGCGGAGAGATCCTTCATGGTGAAACTGACTCTGTTTGTTAGATCTGCCAACTTTATATAGTCACAGACGGGCGGAGAGATCCTTCATGGTGAAACTGACTCTGTTTGTTAGATCTGCCAACTTTATATGGTCACAGACGGGCGGAGAGAGCCTTGGTAAAACTGACTCGGTTTGTTAGATCTGCCAACTTTATATGGTCACAGACGGGCGGAGAGAGCCTTGGTGAAACTAACTTTAT
>JAGDYQ010000099.1:2721616-2734470 GCA_021962125.1 Bulinus truncatus
TATAGTGTATTTAGTTAAATTGGAAATTGAAATTTTCCTTTGAATTAAATCAGGGAAGGGAACATATACAGATAAAATACATCCTTTTGTTTGGGGGTGCTCTTGTTTATAAATAAAACAATAGATTACATGAGGCTCAAAGATGAAACAACTTTAAATGACGTCATTGTTTGATGTGAATCTAAAAATAGGCGTGTAATGCTGTTACTTCCTGCACAGTAATGTACTGTGGTGTGTTTTTTGTATTGACATTCTTGCATCCCCACCATGGGCGATAGTACACCACGGGGACTTTAACCATGACTTTATACATTCACTGGGTCCTCACCAGAGATCGAAATAGGGACCTTTAGGTCGATGATAAGCGTTTTGCCGCTCGACCATCCGGTCCAGAATATATGGTGGTATACTAATTAGAATCAAGACTGTGCTCATTTTCCAATCGATTACAATGGACGACAAGTAGTTCTCAAAAAGTCCGGTTGCAGAACAATTTTGATTTATAATTAAAGGATTGAGAGTCTACTAAGTCATATCTGAAACTCTCTCTCTCTCTCTCTCTCTCTCTCTCTCCTCTCTCTCTCTCTCTCTCTCTCTCTCTCTCTCTCTCTCTGTATCTCTCTCTCCACTGTATTAGACAGAAACATGTGTACTAAAACTTGTCAACATATGTGGAGGGTATTTGCGTGGGTTTGGCCTAGGATGATTGAGGTGGGGGGTTGGGGGTCGGGTGATGTCTTTTTATGTTTACTGTGTGACAGTGTTGTCATTTACACTCTTGGTGTTACCAACAGATGGACCGAAACTTAGCTCATCCAGCAGATCTATAAATTTGACAGCTCTTTCAATCCGATAACAAAATTATTAAGATATTGACATTGTATATATCAAAACACTGTATAAAATACATACAGTGCAACTATAGATTAATATAAATAAATAAAAAGCCTTGACAGATGTACTTAAGGTCACGCTCAAACTTGACTATATTGCACTATTGCATTGGTCAAAGCTTGACCAGCGGTTTAGACACACAGGTCATTTTTACACGTGTCATCTACATCTCACTTGTGTGGTCATTTATGGTGCACTACTTTGAATGGAATGTAACACTAGTGCTCAGTCTTTTAATGTGTGAGGGAACTGCATATGATCTTTGGGTGACCTTTTTTTATCTTTTTTAATGTGATATAATCAGTCTCCATAACAGATATCTATAGATAGATAGATAGATAGATAGATAGACAGGCAGATAGATACATAGCTAGATATATAGATAGACAGACAGGCAGTCAGACAAACAGACATATAGATAGATAGATAGATAGATAGATAGACAGACAGACAGACAGACAGACAGATAGATAGATAGATAGATAGATAGATAGATAGATAGATAGATAGATAGATAGATAGATAGATAGATAGATAGATAGATAGATAGATAGATAGATAGATAGATAGATAGATAGATAGATAGATAGATAGACTGTACGCTGAAACTAAATAGCCCCGACAGTACAAAGTAATAAAGATTTCGCGATGCCGTATCATACTTTCATTCGACAACCAAAAATTCATCTGCTGTCATTTGTATCAACTAAATTATTTACATTTCAATTGACGTTGTTCAATATTATTATAAAATTGTTTTTCTATTGTCATTTTTTTTTGTAACTATATAGTTTAACATAATCTTACAATAATAATTTGCGTCTGCGGAACAAGGTATAGGTGAAACTGTTTTACTGTAGACGCATTGAGTGTACAAAAATAAAATTCTGTGAACAAATTCTCGTGATTTCCTGTTGGTGACTGAACAAGGGAATTCCTGTCAGCTGACAGGTCAAAGTTCATTGATATCCTCTAATACTTTAAATAACAACAACAACAAAAAAAGGTTATTAAAGGATTACCTCTTGTTCACGGAGTGTTTTGACTGGATTTTCCGAATTACATTCCACCCATCAAACATGGCTGAAAGTGGGTTAAATAACGACAACTCTACACTGTACAGACAGACATTGCTGATGAAGGACGAAAGACCGTAAGTTGGTTGTTTGTTTTTGTTTTATGATATGTTTCCTATTAATGAATTATAGCACATTGACAAATTTACACATTGACAAATTTACACATTGACAAATTTACACATTGACAAATTGACACAAGGACACATTGACAAATTAACACATTGACAAATTGACAAATCGACACATTGACAAATTGACACATTGACAAATTGACACATTGACAAATTGACACATTGACTAATTGACACATTGACAAATTGACACATTGACAAATTAACACATTAACACATTGACAAATTAACACATTGACACATTGACAAATTAACACATTGACATCTCTCACTTATATACATAGTTACAGTAATAAATGAAGACATATTTAACAACGTATGAAAACATTATTTTCCTTAAGATATTTGGCGAACTTAAAAAAAAAAAATGAGTACTCTAGATTGGGTCATGTGACATGGCTCACTCTCCCCCCCCCCCCGATAGCTTTATTGATTATTGACAATGAATTATTGTGTGGGGTTGTCTATGTCAAGTTGTATATGTACTCTGGAATATTTTGTAAACATCTTCCTGGTAGTCCCGTTTGGATGTAAGTTTATTTTAGGCTCAGAGGGTTTCTTGTTACTCCCCTCTTCCCCTCCTCCCCCTGAGCTCTCCACGTACTCTGCAGGGTATTCCTTGCTACGTGTACAATTGAGAGTAGCCAACTCCTCCCCCGCCTTTCCTTTCCAACACTTTGCATGAAAAACTCCATTTCTCTATGTCTTTAAATAAAAGAAATTACTAAAGGCCTATATCTAAAATGACTATTTAACTCAATATGTTTAAATTAGTCAGTTGTTCTACCGAGGGCTTTATGCATGTATTCCTCCAATACGTATTGTATTGGGTAAACTTCCCATTAAGTCTTATGCTTCTTTCAATCTAACCATAAAGCATAGCGTGTACAAAGTTATAAACGTAACAAAATGTACAAATCTGCTGTGTTATAATGCTATATATACACGCATGCGCGCAATTCGTTTATTTATATCAATGATATGTGTGTTTCGCGCACAATTTTTGTGTACGTACATCTTTTATAACCAGGTAACAGTCTTCCGTGGAGTTGGATTGTTTGTTTGTTAAATCTTAACATATGAGAAGGCTAATAACACATTTCTCATCCTTCAAAGAAGTATAATTGAAAAAACCTTTTAAACAATAATAATACATCTAATACCACTTGATAAAAGTATGCACGTCGTATAGTTAACATGGAATATTTTCTCAGAGATAGCTGTGGTATAAATAAATATTCTGGTTACATGTTGCCTGCGCTTGTTGATTGTGTTGCAGATCCCTGTTAAACCCCTGTAGTGATCAGATGTTTATCTCTTAGATCACATCCACCAATACGGGACGGTTTTTCACTGAGCCTTTCTGTAATCCGAACCGAGTGATCTCGTGAGACATGGTGAGAACTTTTAACCATGACTTTAAAAAATCATTTTGGTTCTCACCGAAGATCGAGCCCGGAATAGTCAGGTGGACACTTGACTGCTATACCACACAACCACCCCCCCCCCACTTCAGTGTAAATAATAATAATCTTTTTGTACAGTATCTGGTGGTCTGAATGCAGCCATGGTATTTTCATCATGATGGAAGAATTTAGAAATTAACAGCATCCGCCTAATTAAACATAAACCATCCAATCGTTATTTTCATGTCAAACACAACATTACACCAACACTTGTAAGCCTTGTCATAGTGTGTGTATTGTTATTATAAGTGAGTATATGAAATGTATATTTATGTGTTTAAAAGGCGAGCTGTTTATAGTTGTATGCGCGTGAGCAGTAGAGTAGGAAGGGCTCTACGAGTTGTGCGGCCGCACATGTCGCCGTACTAGGAATGGGCGCGTACTATGAATGTGCGCCGTACTAGAAATGTGCGCCGAAAGAGCGATATTAAATGGTTGTGCACTTTTCAAATTAGGAGAAAGGGAGGGGGGGACAAAAAATATAACTGACACAGGGCGCCATAATAGCTAGCTAAGGCTCTCCCCGTGAGTTGTTCGTTTTATATATTCTAACAAACATGCATACAACATAATACCATTATTGCATCATCTATACGGCCATCAGTCAGATATTCCTTATTGTTGAAATTAAATGTCAACATTTTGTGAGCTTTCAAATTGTTAATCAACATACCTTCTGACTGAGTACTTTATTTAAACTTGCTTACTTTTATAGGAAAGTAGTTCTCGTAATATGGGTCGCGGACGATTTTTAACTAATGTCCCACCTTCTAAACAACGAGTCGAAACATAGACCAGTTTCAGAGAGACAATACAAATTATCACGCAATGTCATAATGACCTGACATAAATCATGGCTTTGAACATATTCTATGCTTAGACAATGAGACACAATGACTACAATTATATAAACATGATCCGAATCTTTACGTTGTGTTGTGTTGGTGCATTTTCAGTTACGTTCGGATCCAACTAGAGTTGAATTCATTGTCTGCAGATTTATTTAAATTAATGAGACAGTGATGACGAATTTAACTCTCAATGTTGACATGTAGATTTTAAAATTAAGCAATTGTCTAATAAACAACTTTTAATCGTTGTTAAAAAAATATTACTTAATTAAATTTAATCTATCAACTAACATGAATGGGAGATGCGACAAACTTTCAAGGGACAAGGAAATGTTGGCAAATATAAAATGTAGTTTTAGTTGATTGCATAAAATATTAAAACAAAATTCTTTTATTTCTTTATACATATATAATATCTAAATACACCCGCTTTGCAGCGAAGTACTGCCTTAAAATTATTTAAAGAAGAAAAATAAGTCTGTGTAATCTGAGTTTAATATAATAAATTTTAGAAGTATAGATAGTGTTATTTTTCTAAAGAAAAAAAGGTACCGGAACGCCGTCGTGTAATAAAGAAATAACACTGAAAATAGTAAAGTAAACAAAAGTCTACGGAAAAAAGTGCCGGAACGCCGTCGTGTCATAAAGAAATAACACTGAAAATAGTAAACAAAAGTCTAAGGAAAAAAAGTGCCGGAACGCCGTCGTGTCATAAAAAAATATCACTGAAAATAGGGAAGTAAACCAAAGTCTAAGGAAAAAATGTACCGGAACGCCACTCCGGTGCGTTCCGCCAGAAAAGAAAGCATAGATAACAATTTGTTGACTTGGTGAGGTGAAGGGTACACGAAAACTTCTTAGTACTTATTCCCTTGGGCACGCAGGGAGAGTTGGTGTAAATATAATATGATCAGGTCAACATGGGCAGTGAATCATGTTGGACTTAAGTATCTCGTGGAGGGCAGGGTTAGTCTGAGGATGAGGGATTTCTACCCAGATCACTTGATTGAAGAAAGCTGGGTTAAACCATATACACTATCCACTTAGAATGTGTGCATGGATAAGACCAGCTTTTGCCGTTGTATGGTGTACATGTTGCAAGTTGTACAGCCGGACTAGAGATTTCTACTAATATATGTGTGTCAGGAAATATGTGTCATTATGTGAAGACTTGATATTTTTTTTTATCGAAATGGCATTGAAAATAAAACTAATTTTAAAAAAAATGGAAATAGCGTACAAATCTGATCTCGAAAAATATGCCTTGGTTTTTAATGATTACAATATTTGTTTGTTAGACTTTTCTTATTATACTACGTTGTCGGATCTTTCGTTGTTTCTAGACTCACAGAAAATGAACAAAGTCATGTGCCAGTAATAAGTAAGATTTAGACAGTGTTCAGTAATTCGCGAACTTCCAAACCGCCAACAACACAGATAAACACAATATGAACATATAGACAGAGGCAGATTTAACGAGTCCTGCGACGGGGGAGGGCGAAAATCATATCACTATATCTTACCAAACCCAAACCTTATATTTTGAATATTTTTTTCTGGGACTGGGGGGGGGGGTATCTCTCCGAATTCCGCCTTTACCGCTCTATAGTTAAACTGGATCACGTCAGGATTTGTAGAATAATGTTTATCAAAAAAAAAATAAAACAAATAACGCAAATGAGATAACGGTAAACCACTAAAGCCAGGACTGCCAATTTATTTCCAGAAACATTATCCAGAAGTAGACGATAGAATATTTAGAATTATCTAAAATATAAAGCAAATGATCTAGATTTTTATCTAACTGGAAAAAAAAAGTTATATTCAACATAAAATCATTTTGTGATGAATTTAACTAATATCTTGCTGCTACTTTTTATTGTCTCCCTTATTATTTGTGTTATAAATCACGATAGACAATCAAGAAAAGTGTGTAAATAATTCATGATTTTTTTTTATTTCATTACAAAAGGACGCTTTCATACAGAAATTTGTACTACGACATACAGCAATGGAGAAAGATATTTAAAGAAAAGACAAATATATATAATAATTTCTACAGACGACTACACAAATAAATGACATTTTAGATTCTGTGATGTGTTTTAGGAGTATAAGAAATTTAAAGTGACACCCTATTAGATAATGATATCATAACAAGAATAATTAACTAGACGGTATAGTTGTTACATAAGTATGTTCTTTCTGAATGCTGGCCTGATTACTCAGAGTATCTAAAAATAAAACTGTGTTGTATGCTTAATAAAAAAAAAGAAGTCCGGCAATATTCGAGATTTTATTCGCCGATTATTTAGGAGAAAAATGGCGCATCCTTGGTGGTCTTAAGTTATGGGTAAGGGGAAAAGGGGGTGGGGGGGTAGAGTCTTTCTTATAGATTATAAAATAAATGTATTCTGTGCTGTTGTTTTTTCCTGAAGAATCTCATAATATGTTGTAATGGTTTTCTATTTCCATTAAGAGGGCGTCTGGACAACGTACACATGGACTCGTACACACGGACTCGTACACACGGACTCGCACACACGGACTTGTACACACGGACTCGTACACACGGACTCGTACACACGGACTTGTACACACGGACTTGTACACATGGACTCGTACACACGGACTCGTACACACGGACACATACACACTGACTTTTACACACGGACTCGTACACACGGACTCGTACACACGGACACATACACACTGACTTGTAAACACTGACTTGTAGACACGGACTCGTACACACGGACTTTTACACACGGACTTGTACACTCGGACTTGTATATACGGATTTGTACTCACGAACTCGTACACACGGACTTTTACACACGGACTTGTACTCTTGGACTCGTTCACACGGACTTTTACACACGGACTTGTACACACGGACTTGTACACATGGATTTTTACACACGGACTTGTACACATGGATAACCTTTTGTATCGCTTCACTCTGATCAACTACACCAATATCGATTTATTGTATGCTTTAATATGACTGATTACAGCAATATCGATGCTTATGTAAATATCCAGTTTAATTAGTTCAATATCATCGATTACAGTAATATCGATACTAGTATTGGTTTCTTGAAAAATTTCATTTTAATATTGAGTTTCTCGGGCCGTAATCGATTATTTTCTCTTCCCCTTCATGACAGCATACTACATTGATTCCCACATTGACTCAAAAGTTTCATCAATATTGTTTTAGAATTTTCCAAACGTATTTTTTAAATTTCTATTTTTTTCTAAGAAAATTATTTTCTTGCGTGCTAGAGGAGATACGATCAGTTGCATAAAATAATAATAAGAGGGAAATGTATATTGGGTCATTATATAAGAAAATGGTGGGAACACATCTAAAATGGGCAGATTTAAATATACTTTGAGCTTAGCATTTACATGTCATTGTGTCAAATTGATGTAAAGGTGCAGGAATGTAATTAAAGACATTGTTCTATTAGTCACTATAGGAAATTTTGTACTAAAATCTTTTAATGATAGTCTCAGATGGAATACTTGATAATTATTTGATCATGTACTTGTTTGATCATGTACTTGTTTGATCAAATATTGTTTGATCATTTACTTGTTTGACCATATACTTGGTTGACCATTTACTTGTTTGACCAGATACTTGTTTGACCATGTACTTGTTTGACCATGTACTTTTTGATCATGTACTTGTTTGACCAGATACTTGTTTGTGGGAGATATTTTAGTGCCCCTAGTGTGGTCATAGAAGTAAAAGTAAAGACCCCCCCCCCTTATAACCAGAACAGACCAAACGGTGTCAGATGATAAAGAGTTCACCTTTTCCTGTAGCCAAGGCTGTGCTTTGTGATTTCACGCTATAACTGGATTGCCTACATCAAAACTACTGGAAACGACATGAGAATGAGGATATCATTTACACTACAGCAGTGTTTCCCAAACTTTCGACATCTGTGTACCCTCTTAATAATTTTCGTACGACTGTGTACACCTAGTAAGAAAAAAAACATCAACCTGCAAAATGTTTTGACGGTCATGGTTTCCCCTCATTTCATGGTTTCCTCTCATTTTATGGTTTCCCCTCATTTCATGGTTTCCTCTCATTTTATGGTTTCCTCTCATTTCATGGTTTCCCCTCATTTCATGGTTTCCCCTCATTTCATGGTTTCCTCTCGTTTCATGGTTTCCTATCATATCATGGTTTCCCCTTATTTCATGGTTTCCTCTCATTTCATGGTTTCCTCTCATTTCATGGTTTCCACGCATTTCATGGTTTCCTCTCATTTCATGGTTTCCTCTCATTTCATGGTTTCCCCTTATTTCATAGTTTCTCCTCATTTCATGTTTTCCTCTCATATCATGGTTTCCTCTCATATCATGGTTTCCCCTCATTTCATGGTTACTCTTCATTTCATGGTTTCCCCCCATTTCATGGTTTCCTCTCATTTCATGGTTTCCCCTTATTTCATGGTTTCTCCTCATTTCATGGTTTCTCCTCATTTCATGGTTTCCCCTCATTTCATGGTTTCCCCTTATTTCATGGTTTCCCCTCATATCATGGTTTCCCCTCATTTCATGGTTTTCCCTCATTTCATGGTTTCTCTTCATTTCACCGTTTTCACTTTAGCCAAGATGTTCTCAGCTCGATGCAGCACATAACCACCACCACCACCCCCCACCCCAAACCAAACTCTTGGAAAATTTTGAGAACTGCTGCACTGCGGTATCAATGAGGTCGATACCCCCCCCCTCACCTTCTCCTTTCCCCAAAGTTTAAAAAGTTCAGAGAGCGAGTTAATAAAAAAAATTGAACAAAAATGTGTATCTTAAAGTGTGTGTGTCGCATGAAATCATAAAATAGAAAACACTGAAATAACTTCCTGATAGGCGCCCATTATAAATCATCTTGTCGACGGACGTATTGTGTAAGAATGTGATCACGTGACACTGTTGGAACCTTGGGGGGGGGGGGAATAAGTACAGCGTGATGCATTATAATGATGAACCCAAGAATGGAAAGTTTAGAATGGAAAGACATTACTTAAGTGCTGATGACACAAAACATGCCACAATAATGATAAACAATTTTTTTTTTAATGAAGCATGAAAAAGACATTTATACATGTATGAAATATATAGATTGTATTTGTAGTGAAACAAGTTTCTCTCAAAGGAATATTTTTTGTTTGATAGAAAAAACAATAATTATAATAATAATGAATTAGCGTGAATACTAAAGTTCAAATGAAGTGTGACTCGTTTTCTACTAAATAGGCCATAAATGTATTAAGTTGTTACACATTATATGATTACAATAAGTACGAACATGGGCGTAATCATGAGTGGGGGGGGGGGCCAAGGGGAGCATTGCCCCCCCCCCCCAACATTATGAAAAAATGTCATAAAGTTGTTATTTGCCCCCCCCGGAAAATTTTTGCCCCCCCCCTGGAAAAACTCCTAGCGACGCCAATGAGTACGAATATATATTTATTAAACCAGAGGATGGCAAACATTTCGTAACCCGTGCTTCACAGGTTACTCTTAAATTGTACTTAAAAGCTTGATAAAGAGAAGATGGATGTCAATTGAAATAATGTAAATTAAATGTAAACGTCATTAATAACCAGTAGGGTGGAGGATCAGCACAGGCTGTGTGAATCAGCCTATAGCGCCGAACTTGGATTGCGGCCCGTAGAGTAGTACCCATATTTTCATTCGACCCCCCCCCCCCCGCCCCGTTTATTTCGACTGATCTGGTTAATCCTTTCAAGACGCGAACAACATAAATTCCTCATATCCCTACGTGTAATAAAGATTTATTTATAATAATATGTTGAATAGAAAAAAGTTGTTACGTCCCACTGGACTGTTAAATACGTCCCACTGGACTGTTAAATACGGCCCACTGGACTGTGAAATACGGCCCACTGGACTGTTAAATACGTCCCACTGGACTGTTAAATACGACCCACTGTACTGTTAAATACGGCCCACTGGACTGTTAAATACGTCCCACTGTACTGTTAAATACGGCCCACTGGACTGTGAAATACGTCCCACTGGACTGTTAAATACGTCCCACTGGACTGTTAAATACGGCCCACTGGACTGTTAAATACGACCCACTGGACTGTTAAATACGTCCCACTGGACTGTTAAATACGTCCCACTGGACTGTTAAATACGTCCCACTGGACTGTGAAATACGGCCTACTGGACTGTGAAATACGGCCCACTGGACTGTTAAATACGTCCCACTGGACTGTTAAATACGTCCCACTGTACTGTTAAATACGTCCCACTGTACTGTTAAATACGGCCCACTGGACTGTTAAATATGACCCACTGTACTGTTAAATACGGCCCACTGGACTGTTAAATACGTTCCACTGTACTGTTAAATACGGCCCACTGGACTGTGAAATACGTCCCACTGGACTGTTAAATACGTCCCACTGGACTGTTAAATACGTCCCACTGGACTGTTAAATACGTCCCACTGGACTGTGAAATACGGCCTACTGGACTGTGAAATACGGCCCACTGGACTGTTAAATACGTCCCACTGGACTGTTAAATACGTCCCACTGTACTGTTAAATACGTCCCACTGGACTGTTAAATACGACCCACTGGACTGTTAAATACGTCCCACTGGACTGTTAAATACGTCCCACTGTACTGTTAAATACGGCCCACTGGACTGTGAAATACGGCCCACTGGACTGTTAAATACGTCCCACTGGACTGTTAAATACGACCCACTGGACTGTTAAATACGTCCCACTGGACTGTTAAATACGACCCACTGGACTGTTAAATACGTCCCACTGGATTGTTAAATACGTCCCACTGGACTGTTAAATACGTCCCACTGTACTGTTAAATACGGCCCACTGGACTGTGAAATACGGCCCACTGGACTATTAAATACGTCCCACTTGACTGTTAAATACGACCCACTGGATTGTTAAATACGTCCCACTGGACTGTTAAATACGTCCCACTGTACTGTTAAATACGGCCCACTGGACTGTGAAATACGGCCCACTGGACTGTTAAATACGACCCACTGGACTGTTAAATACGTTCCACTGTACTGTTAAATACGGCCCACTGGACTGTTAAATACGGCCCACTGGACTGTTAAATACGTCCCACTGGACTGTTAAATACGTCCCACTGGACTGTTAAATACGGCCCACTGGACTGTTAAATACGGCCGCTACTCGTTTCAAAGTGAAGTCCCTAGGTTGCCCCTAACTCTACATTAGTTCATGTCAACAATCCATCCTTCTGCTCTTTGTCCGGCCCACTAGTTAAATCTACAAAACCTAAGGTGACCCGTGACGCACAAAGTTTGCCAACCCCTGACATAAACATTTCCTCTGAAAATTAATAATGTTTTGAATGTAAAAATAAATATTGAAATTGAATAATATAAACGAAGAGGAGAGACAGAGAGCCTATGATATAGGCCTACATAATAATTTAAACAAATATTGTTTTTGAAAGTTATAATCGGTAACCTTAACTACTACTTTAAAGATTGTTTGTAGCTGGTCAGAATCTGTGTCGTTGTTTACGTCAGGCATGGCTGAACTGAGGACATACACCGATGGCCATATGGGTCAATTCTGACATGGGTATAGACCCAGGAATGCCAATAGTGTGCAACTAGAGCATATTTCAGGGATTTCAGTTATATTTATAAAAAATGTTATATTTTCTTATTCTCTTTAAACTCATGTTGTTAAGTTCTATTTTTTATTATTTTTTGGCAAAAGTAATTCTTCAAGAATTTACACAATATAAAAAATTTACTCTGTTGTCAATTTGTATGTGTTGTAGTTTTTGTTTCTTTTTATTTTAAACATTTTCATATTTGCACCAAAGCTGTACTCATTTCTTTAACATTTACTCGGAACAGGAAGTAATCTTTCCAATTAGTCTTATCCAATCAGCAACTTTGTTTACTTTTCTCTTTACCTGCGTCTACCACACTAATGTGATTGTGAGGTTCACACCTGACACTAGTAATCATCTGTGAAACACTCTCGTAGCTAATTATGTAATTATCACTAATTGTCATATGGGACTGTCAGTTTACAGACATAACATATCACCAACCCATCAGACATCACGTCTAGTTGGAAGGACAAAAAGCATCACTGGATTATATTATTATACAATGAACATTAAACTTGTTTGGAGGAACGGTGTCTGTATTTACGCCTGTGATGTACATGTAGTTAAAGATTTGATGTTCTTTCTCTACATCCCCCAAATAAATCAGTTATGTACATGTAGTTTGAGATTTGATGTTCTTTCTCTACATCCCCAGCTAAGCCTGTTATGCAAACCAGGCTTGCGGAGCCGGAGCCGAGGAGCCGGGAGCCGGTACTTTTTGCTGGAGTCGGAGCCTAAA